>JASDQU010308908.1:0-16549 GCA_032191745.1 Picea mariana | reverse complement strand
TGTGACAGTCACTGTGGGTGTAGATTTCCCGATAGGGAAATAGAAGAACTGTTTGGAGTTCTTCGGGCCATGTGATAAGAAATATCTTGTGCGAACGTGGACCTTTCGACCTACGGGTTGTCAGGGGAGCGTGCATCTTCGTCAGTTTGGTATCAGAGCAGGACTCTGTTTCTATATTTCATGCATAGGGAGAAGCGAGAAGGTAAAGGAAGATAGGGTTGCTGAGGACTCTGTAATGGTTGTTTGCAGGTAGGCAACAATCAAGAAGACAGTCAGGGGGACTGTAGGATGAAGCTGGAAACACTTGGGATGCAGGGTGACAGCAACATATTTTCTAGGAAGGCAAACAAAGACAGCAACATGGCTACTGAAAGCCATAGGTATGCTGAAAGGAAAATCCCAGAGCTGATGAGCCCAACCGAACAGGGAAAAGAACTTGCTAACATTAGGGCAAGAACGGAAGATCTTGAACTGCGGATGCAACATAATGCCAAGCCGAGATGGGTATATGAATGGCCCATGAAGAAGACAAAAGAGAAATGGCCAGTTAGGGAGTTGGTGGCTAAAAGACAGCATAGGCTGTTAAAAGGATGGTTGAGGCATGCTGAAAACCTCGATGGACCTGAGGAGATGGTTCAGGTATGTGAACTGGAGACTGGGAGAGATCTCAGTAAAATGGGATCAGGTGAAGATCTTAATAACTTCCAGGAGATCAGAGAGGAAATTCCATATTTCCAGGTGGGCAACAAGTTGAGATCCGCTGAAGATCTCAAGGACTGTCAGGAGGACAGCCAAGGAATTTCACATAGCCAGCTGGGCAATGAAATGAGGTCACTGCGGGATCTTGAAGACTGCCAGGAGGGTAGTATAAGCATCCCATATTTCCAGGTGGGCAGGGATGAGCAGATGAGGCTATCTAAGGGCCTCATGAACTCAGTAGTGAGTTGGAATCAGCCGGAGGAGATAACAGAGGATGAATATTCATGTGGTTTTTCAAGACGTGTGAGTGAAGATGATGACAAGTTAAAAACTTTCACCATCCGAGAGGCTGATATGAGGAGCCTTATAATGATTGGGGGAATCGAGATATTCCTACCGCTTGCCCAGGGGGAGGCAGAAATCTGTGTTGCAGATGCGACAACAATAGAAGGACATCTAGCTGAAACTGTCACTGAAGAATTGGAGCAGATATCTGAAGCTGCCCAAGAAGGAGAGGAGAATGAGAATTCTGAGGAGTGTCTCAATGCATTCAGCCAGGAAGCTGAGGAAGTTGTAGCATTGAAGCTGATAGAAAAAGAAGCAGAAGGAGAAAATGAGAATTCTGAGGAGTGGCTCGACACATTCAGCCAGGAAGCTGAAGGGACTGCAACATGGGAGTTTGCAGAAGTTGAAAAATAAGAAGAGGCAGACAACATTTGCTTTGTTGATATGTGGGAACAGATTGAAGCCCTGGAGAAAAGGGTGAAATTGCAGGGCGTGCACATCCAACAGATGAAGTTGGAAGCTGAAGAAGAAAACATGGGAGATCATGGTGATCTATTTATGTGCCGAAAATTCTTGCTGCTGAGGAGACTGCATGAACAGGGCCAGTTATTGGAGCAGCTGGATGAAGTGATCAACAAGATCAGAAGGCTGATGTTTATATCAGTAGGGACTGCTAGCAAGGAGAGGCTGAGCAGAGAGAAGGAAGCAGCAGTAGCAGCAATGCAGAAGCGGCAGCAGCAGCAGAGGGAGATGGAGTAGAGGAACAACTCCAAAGAATGATTTGGGATCCAGGAGGATTTCCACAATTGAGATGGGAAGCTCATGAGCAGGAGATCATGAATTTTTCAGCTGAGGAGTATGATGCAGGAGCATCTCTCCACGTCAGCCAGCCAGCCACATTAGTGAATTTAGATCGCGTGATGGAAAGAGGCGTCGCCCTCATTTTGATTTAGAATTGAATGTAATTTAGTGTTTAAGCTGTTGAGTTGTGAAGTCGTGCCTTTGCATAGGTTGTAGATAAGGTATGCCTTTAATGTTTGTAAGGCTGAGATCTAGATCTGGATAGCGGACTACACAACCCATTCAATGTAATTGAATAGGGTAGGTAGATTTGGGGAAAAGTGATCGAAGAGCCTCCTCATGTAAAAAGATCAATGGTATCTCATTTGAGGAGAGTTAGTTGGCAGAGAGAGTTGAGAAGAGAGAATCTGTGAGTAGAGAGAAGAAGAGAAGGAGCGAGACCTTGTTACAGGCCATGCTCAGGAACACCTTGTACAAACAGGCATTTGCCAATTTAATATAAACAGAAGCAGTTTTTCCTGCAGTATTTCTGTGTTATATGGGTGTCTGTGAGTGTTCTTCATATGATATGAATGTTTGTTGTAGATGTATGCTATAGATTTTCATTTGCAGGAGTATGTTTGATTTCAGATGAAGGTCTTTGAGGTTTCATGTCAGGAGGACGTGACAGAGCACTGTGTTCTCTGAATACCAGTGCACTGAAGCACTTCTGAATTCTGTAGGTTCAGACAAAGACGTGTTGCGGCACAAGAAATTGAAGTCAACAACTCATGGAAGACCTCAGGGTTGTTGAACAATTTGGAGGCAAGGCTGTGGGAGAAAACACAGTTGCAGACAGAATCTCTGAGGAGTTCTGTAAAGCTCTACCAGGTGGGCATTGAGCAAGTGCAAGGAGTGCACAGAGAAAGAAATCTATTGTGAGTTCTTAAGGAGTCAGAATCACTGAGGATTCTTGACACTCTGCCAGGTGGGAATAGAGACATTGTGCAGACAGGCACAGGGAGAAGACAACTCTTTGAGTTCTGCAAATTAAAGAAGAATCCACTAAGGGATTTTCGTAGGGTTACTGAATACCCTGAAGTACTCAACAATGAGGTTGCTTGAGTGAAGGATGGCCAGGAGGGCATCAAATTCTCCATCTGAGGAGAAAAGGAAAGAGAACTGAGTTTCCTTGGAGTTCGCGCTACAGGAAAGCTCAGGACGGATAGCACCTGTGTGTGCATGTGAGGACTCTGTAGGAGCGTAGACATCAGAATCCTTTGAGGACTGGGAAGATAATATCAGGAAGGACAGCGTTTCATATGCGCAACAAAGCTCAGAGTCGAGATTTCGCAGAGGAGAAAAAAGGCCAAGGTCGGGGCCTTTGAGAAATTGGAATTCTTCCCAAGTCTGAGAAGAAAAACGTCAAATCTCGGGAGGAGCGATATCAGTTGTCGTTCAAGCCGATAGATTCTAGATCGTTGAAGGATCATCACATCCAGAGGCATCATGGGAAAAGTGCACAAGAAGAGGGATCGTGAGCATCAAATCTTGCTCAGGATAGTCGACAGTCATTGGATCGGCAAGAAGTTGCATGAGGGTTAAGCCTCCGTGAACAGCAGGAGAAAAAGTCCAAACGAGGTGGCTCATCGGGATATCGGCATATTGGGATATCGGAGTTCTCGAGGTCGAGAAGTCGGGAAATTGGTAGCGAAATTCCCAAAATCGTGAAACGTGATATCTCGACAGCCAAGAATATTTTGTGGGGGCCACAGTGGATTCGGCGAGTGGACAGGTGGTACACCGTATCGGGGTTTTGTAGCGAGAAGTCTTGAAACAATTGCATCAAGATTCGTGATACCGCGAAGTCTGAAATGCCGATGAAGTAAGGAGGCGTTGAAAAGTCAAACTCGTGCGTGTGTCAGAGTTTCGGCTAATCGGGAATCGAGAGTTGGTAAAGCAAATTGTTCGACATCGCGAGTGTCGAAATCGCGATAGAGGAAGTCCTGATAAGAAAAGGAGAAAGGTCAGCGTTGACTTGTATCAGGTTTTGGGATTTCGTGAACCCAACACTCAACCAATAGACTCGCAAAGTAGCAAAGTCCGATCTTCCGAGTGGAATAGGGGATCGTGTGAGAGTCACTGTGTGTGCAGATTTCCCGATAGGGAAATAGAAGAACTGTTTGGAGTTCTTCAGGCCGTGTGATAGGAAATATCCTGCGCGGATGTGGACCTTTCAATCTGCGGGTTGTGAGGGGAGCGTGCGTCTGCATCAAGAGGCAATGCAGATAGACACTAAAAATAAATGGGAGCAAGGCATGAAAGAGGAAATGGATTCCTTGGTAAATAAACAGACTTGGGAGTTGGTTTAGTTGCCTGTAGAAAAAATAACATTACAGAATAAATGGATTTACAAGTTGAAGGAATAAGATGGAGGAAAAAAGCGGTACAAGGCTAGACTTGTTGTAAAGGGGTTTGCACAAAAGAGAGGTATAGATTTTGATGAAATATTTTCTCCTGTTGTTAAAATGACTTCAATTAGGACTATTTTAAGTCTTGTGGTAGTAGTAAATTTGCATCTTGAACAGTTACATGTAAAAACAACTTTTCTCCATGGGGATTTGGAGGAAGAGATTTATATGCAACAACCACAGGGGTATGAGGTCAAAGGAAAGGAGAATTTGGTATGCAAGTTGAAGAAGAGCTTGTATGGCCTAAAGAAAGATCCAAGGAAGTGGTATTTGAGGTTTGACAAGTTTATGACAGAATAAGGTTATAGTAGATGTCCTTGTGATCATTGTGTTTATTTTAAAAGGCTATAAAATGCAAGCTATATTATCTTGCTATTGTATGTAGATGACATGCTTGTTGCAGGGTCTAATATGAAGGATATAAATGTGCTCAAGAATAAATTATCTAATTCATTTTCAATGAAGGATTTGGGTGTTGCAAAGAAAATCCTTGGTATGAGAATAACAAGAGACATGAAAAATCACAAATTGACATTGTCTCGGGGTGAGTAGATAGAGAAGGTGTTGGAGAGGTTTAGAATGCAGAATGCAAAACTAGTTAGTAAACCTTTGGCCAACCATTTCAAATTAACTAAGGAAATGTGTCCCAATACACAAGAGGAGATAGAATATATGTCCAGGGTCCCTTATTTATCAACAATTGGCAGCTTGATGTATGTGATGTTTTGCACAAGACTAGATATTGCATATCTAGTAGGAGTTGTGAGTAGATATATGAAAAATCCAGGTAAAGAACATTGGGAGGCAACAAATTTGAATATCATGTATTTGAGAGGTACTGTTACTCATGCATTATGTTTTGGAGGTTCATACATCGTTCTACATGGATATGTTGATTCATATATGGTAGGTGATAAAGATAGCAGGAGGAGCACCACATGGTATGTTTTTACTATAGGTTGAACAATAGTAAGTTGGATTTCGAAACTGCAAAAGGTTATTTCACTTTCAACAATAGAGGGAGAGTATGTTGCTGCTACAGAGGCTAGTAAAGAGATGATTTGGTTATAGAGGTTTATGGAGGAATTGGGAAATAAGTAGGAGAATAGTAGGTTTTATTGTGACAATGAGAGTGCCATTCATATTGAAAAGAACTCATCCTTCCATTCGAATGCTAAACATATACGAATCAGGTACCATTTCATATGATCTATCTTGTGAGATGAACATTTGAAGTTGGAAAAGATACACACTATCCAGAATCCTGCAGACATTTTAACTAAGGGAGTAACTAGGGAGAAAATGAGTTCCTCCTCAGTTTCAGTTGGTCTTCAAGCATGAAGGTAAAGATGATAAATTTTCTAGGTCCAAGAAGGTTCATAGTCCAACAAATACAATAGTGGTGAAGTTGTTGAGACCAGTCTCCAAGTGGGAGATTGTTGATTGCGGAGATTGATTATCTTCCTGATTTAGAGGTCTTTGTTTTCAGCCATGTTTACACCCCATGAAGAATTTACACCTCAGAAGAATGCACAATCCTCCACATGGGGGAATGCCGTTACCCCCTATACAAAATCTGAAGGCAAGTAGACCCCTGAAGGAAAATTTTCCTTTTAAATTTATATTGTAATTTCATTGTAAATCTGGACCATTCATTATAAGGTCGTAGATATGACAATAAAAGTTATGTTAGGGTTTTGTTCCCTAGAAGGAAACCCTCTTTTACGAGGAAAATTTATTGCAGCTATGCATCATGGAAAATATTGTATTCTGAGAGAGGAGAATGTGAGAGAAAGAAGAGGAAGTTACAGTAGGTGTGTTGTAGATTATATCCCTTCATTTGCTGGATAATAATAAAGGAAGGACCTTGCAATTTATTTGGTGGACGTAACCCACACTAGGTCAACCATGTATATCTATGTCTCTATTGTATTGTGTATCTTATGTGTTTTATTTATGCATTTGTTTTATTTTATTGCTCCATGATCCTATTTTTCTAACAATACATGTATGGTTGAATGGTAGTACTCAGCCCAATATATGAAGGAACCAACTAAGGAGGCTAGATTGTACCCTTAGTTGTACTACCCAATTACCCAGGTACTAGAGAGTATCTTCCCAAGTGTTTCTCTTGATGGCACTATAGCTGTCAAGTGATCGGTCGATTTATCTATGGAGGGCTTTAGGATATCTAGGTCAATCTGTATACAGGTGTTGTCTGATGTGATACCACTTGAAGGGGTACCAATAGAGGTTACAAGGGTCACCAACAATGGGCACTTAAGTACCACTTGTATTTCATGTGTGTATACTTCTCTGACCGCAAATTTATGTGTTTAACAACATATTAGTGTAGCTTTAAGATGTCAAAATACATCTCTACCTTGAAAAAAAATTACCCACATTTTCTGCCAAGGAAATTGTTGTGATACCACTTGTTAGGTACCAGATCTATTATAATAGAAGAAAACATAAATACTGCAAAGAATAACAGTGGAACAACACAATAGACAAAACCACAACACCAAAATAATACCTTTATCGATATGAAACAATGTTCACTTGCCTCTTCGAGGGGGAAACCTCCAACATAGCAATGATCTATTATAATAATTCTCAAGAAAAAACTTCTCATGCCCTCGACTCTTATTTGCCCTACATTTATCTACCACAAGAACAATATAGAGGAAGATCTTCTAGAAGCTTTTGCTTCTATTAGGCCTTCTTACATTTGACTTATTCTTCCTTATTACTAGGCCTTATTAATATTGACCTTTATTACATGGAAAATATATTATTCATTCCTACATGAGGGGTTAGGGAGGTTAGGTCCCTAACAAAATCCATGGGTATAATTTTTACAAATGACATGGATGCCTTTCTATATGCCTCGATTTAACATTTTTGCAAAGGATCCATATTGACAAGTAGGTGGTTTTGTGTTCCATCCCCCTTGTGGTGCTTGTGTATTGCTACAACTCTACATAATCAATTTTTCATCGAAACCTGCACAGGAGATCTAGCTAAAGCAAGTACAAACAAAGATTATCAAGAAAGGAAGAGAGATTCAATATGGAAGAATGAGAGAATATATTCACACTACTCCAATGAGTTTATGATTGATACATAGATGATGATCAATATGATCAATATGATACAATGAATGAGTGGAATACACTCATATATAGGGCATAACATTCCATAATAGCAGAATGCATGCATTCATAAAAGAATAATAGTGATGATCTAAAATAGAAATTCTAAAATAGAACTAGTCAGTTAACTTCCACTGAACTAGTGTGCCGAAAATAGAAATTTCTCCAACACCCTCCTGAACATCACTATGGAGTAAAAAATGAGTCCCGACTAGTAAGACATATTAGGTACTCATGTGTAATGAAACTAATGAACACTGAATAAAATTGAGGAAAGATGGAAAACCATGTGGGAAAAAAACCCCCCCTCAAAAGAGAATGCATCAAAAGAAGAAAAGGCAGCTGCTAGGCAACTGTGTTCTTCATTGCAAGACGATCTCGTAAAGTTTGAAACTTCTGCTCACTAAAATTCTTTGTGAAGATATAGAAATATTTATGGATCTGATGAAGTCCTTTGGAAACCTATCGGGCCTTGTACCTATTGATCCTATAGACCCATCTGCACCTGAAAATATTCCTTTCTGGTGGATATGGAACTAGATCCCAAGTATGATTATCTTGGAGCGAGTCATACTCATTTTGCATGGCTAATTTTCATAATGGATTTCCCACAACCTCATTGTAGAGTTGTGGATCAAAATATTGAACCATATAGCAATGCATGGCCATCACAGGTTCAGAAGTTGAAATTACATGAGAAGGTTCCTCTTGCTGAGATTGAGTCCTCCTCGAATCCAATGGATTCCCTGCAAGGATACCTACCTCCGGAAGTGTGAATTGTTCCCTCTTGGGAATCTGTTGAGGATTGGATGTTGGGTTCTTATTTGGCTGTACTTACTTCTTATTTCCATGTACAAAATCTGAGTTTATGGAATCATCTTCGATGTCTGTAATTGATGGAAGAATAAGAGTATATGCATGTTGCATTGGAGGTGCATGCAAAGTACTCTCCTTATGTGTAAGTAGAAAAAATGATTCATCGTCAGAAAACTTAGTGAATTTATACAACCTTGACTTGTGATCCATCTCACTAATTCCAATGATGGAATTGTCATGCATGTCAATTAATGAAACTGAATCTGATGTAAATTCCACCTTTTTACCTTTCCGAGTGATCTAATAAAATGAGAGAAAATTCATAGAAATATTTGTAAGATGTAAAACATTCTTAAAACAGTCATTATGGAGTTCCATTCTCCCCTCTCTTGGTACTTCTACTATAGTATCATCCCCCATGAGAATAGGGGGTCTTGAGCATGGACTCAAAGAAGAGAAAACTTTATCTTTCGTTGCCATATGATGAGATGCACCAGAATCTATAATCCATGAATCAGACGAGGAATTAATTGCAACAAGAGCATGATGAGTACCTTTCTTAGGAGCAGTGTCTTCTTCCTTCTGCTCCTTGACTCCCTCTGGAATGAAGTTTCCAAGATTTTTCTGCTGAAGTGCATGTGCCATAAGATTGATCTATTTCTTCATGCATGTGGATTCTTCGTGATTTGGTTTATTGTAGTAAGTGTACTGCTTTCCCTTCTTGGAACCTGAAGAGTCTTTGGAACCTGAAGAATCATTAAAGGGTTTGGAATATCCCTCCTTCTCATTTTGTTTCTCCTTCCTATTATGTTTGGATGATCCTTTTCCATCATGCAAGGTGAGTGAATGTGCTTTGGGATCCTTGATTAGGTCCATGTGAATGATTTTTTCTTGCTCATGTGTGAGAGAATCAATGAATTGATCCATGGTAGGAATTTTCCAATTTGTTCCCATAAGATACCTACCAGAATGGAAAGTGGAAACATAGACAACATATTATGGTCCTAGCTTGGCCAATAATTTTAGAACAATTTGGTCCACTTGTTTAGACTTATCAATACCACAAGTTGCTAAGATCAATTTCAAAGATTCAAAATTAGTAAAGAAATATTGTATATAATCAAAACTTTTAGGATCCAAAGTATTCAAATCTACCTCAAGCATATGACCTCTCATCTCATTCTACTTTGCAAACAAACATTCCAAGGTAGTCTAGATTGTGTTTGGATTCTTTCATGCGGCAACATGAAATCATAGATAAGTTGAGATCAATTCAAGAATAATTCATGTGGATTCATCCTTTCGGTTCTCCCATCTCATCTTCTCAATTGTTGATGTAGGTTTTGTTTCTGTCCCCATCATCAAGTTGTACATTCCTTTCCTTCTGAGTTAGAATTTTTCCTTGGGATTCCAATCAAAATAATTGTATGGTGTGAGGATTACCTCCAAGTTTGACTATATAATAGGTTTCCTATCCATCTCTCCCACTTTTTCTGAGAGCCCCTAAAAATTTACTCTCAATCTGCAAGTGAAAAACTAAGAAATCACTACAGAAAGGGAACTTTAAGTGAAAATTCGTATCAGTTTCAGTAGACGATCTTCTGACTTACTTTCTGAGAAAACAGTGAGGAATATCGTCAAACGGTTGAAAACCCACTTGTATAATGGGTCTATTTACTTCTCTGTTGAGTTGTTTCCTTAAAATGTTAATATTTTGGGAGAAATAACTGTAGAAATGTACGACCACGAATTTGTATTAGTTTCAAGAGGCAATCTTCTGGCTTACTTTCTGAGCAAATGATGAAGAAATTCACCAAACAGTTGAAAACCCACTTGCAGAATGGGTAGATTTACTTCTCCTAGGATTCGTTTCCTAAAAACGTTAATATTTTGGGAGAAGTCACTGCCGAAAGGTAAGACCATGGATTTTTCTCGTCGAAACTTTGATTTTCCTTATTCTTTGGTTTGTCTGGCTTGCTCCAAGCAGTGTAGCTATGATACCATGTAAATGTTTCATCAAAACCTACACAAGAGATCTATCTAAAGCAAGTACAAAAAAAATTTATCAAGAAAGGAAGAGAGATTCAATATGGAATAATGAGAACATATATTCACACTACTCCAATGAGCTTATGATTGATACATAGATGATGATCAATATGATCAATATGATATAATGAATGAGTGGACTACACTGATATATAGGACATAACATTCCATAATAGTAGAATTCATGCATGCATAATATCATAATAGTGATGGTCTAAAGTAGAACTAGTCAGTTAACTCTCACTGAACTAGTGTGCCGAAAATATAAATTTCTCCAACAATAACTTTGTGGGTTGAATTTCCACCAATAATGTTGGTACCTTGTTGAATTCCTTGGTCTAGAAATTTGTTATCTACCAATATGCACATGTAGTTTTCCTTAAGTTCAATCAAACCCATAATTCCCATGTTTTTCTATAACTCCACGAATTGAATTTATACAATTGATGAGAACCTTATGAATGCCTTGAACTTGGATTTTGGTTAAGAACCCATATCCACAAGTAGTTGGAATTGAGTTTGGGTACCTAAATAAATGTTGCAAGTTCCCACATTTGAGATCTTATTGAATGATTTTAATGTGCAAGGGTTAATTGGTTCCATCACAACATTCACCACCAATCATCAAATTTGAAGAGTCTATCCTAATTTCAATTTAAAGGGTTATATTCATCCATCCCTTCCATGATGAAAATTTCCAAAAATAGTTTTCTTCAATTGACAAGTGTCAACAAGTACACACTTCATTAAACAAAATGCTAAATAAAATATTTCTCTTTAATTTTTAAAATGTTGAAAATGAACCAATCACAAAATATAAATTGTAATTGCAATAAAAACTAATAATAAGCATACTTCGTAATTTATAATGTGGCCTTTGGATGGGAAAACCACAGAGATTTTAAGATTCAAATGTTAAATAATAAGTTACCCACATTATTTTAAATCTCATCAAGACTTCAAATATTGAGTGTATGAATCTTGATT
Source organism: Picea mariana (assembly GCA_032191745.1). Taxonomy (NCBI): domain Eukaryota; kingdom Viridiplantae; phylum Streptophyta; class Pinopsida; order Pinales; family Pinaceae; genus Picea; species Picea mariana. The sequence goes on along the minus strand of JASDQU010308908.1, from coordinate 5,307 downwards.
GTATGTGCCCCAAAAAAGGATTTCAATAAAAATGCATCTACATTGGCCCAATTTAGAAGAATTTCAAAGTATTAAAAATAACAATATAATGTTTATTTTTAATTAATAAAAAATATGTGAATACATTAAAGCATTGAAAACTAGTAAATTACATGAAAAAATGATACAAATGGTTCTCTATTTCGTTGATACCTTAAATGCCTTATAAGTATAAAAAGAGAATAATTATCCCTATTTAATTGATACCTTAAATGCTCTATAAGTATAAAGGGAGAATGGTTGTCCCTATTTAATTGATATTTCAAAGACCCTAAGTAGTGTTATACCTCATATTGTATGAGGTTCCACATTGTGATTTTCATCACATTGATGGAGTTTGTTGTTGGTCCCTTGGAGATGTTTCAATGGATTTGGGGTACACACTCTCTTTATTTGCTTGGAGATGTTACTTCATAGTTGAGTTGGTGTTTTGGATTGGAGAGGACTATTGGCTCAGGGTTTCAAACCTAGGGCTAGAAATAATTCACCAACAAATACCTCATTGATGTTGACATATTCAGTATCCAAGGACTGAACAAGGACTCACCTAAGATGCACATGAGAATAAAAAAGACCGAATGTTCGTACATAACATGAAAGATTAATATAGATGGAAAATACTTGACTAAGAGTTGTGCATTAGACAATACTCATTCATATCAACATTCATCTATGTAATGCATAGTCTAACATCTATAACAACATACATTTAGAAAATAATACATGATAGGAAGGATGAACTCGAGCCTCATGTCTTATTTCATTACTCATAGTGAAACATTCAGATACATGGAGGGTCGTATCCTGCATAGAGACCCATTGAGCTTGAACCCGAGATCGTAGATTCAGATCTCGATCTAATTTCTCTTTCCTATTCCATTCTTAGCTCTGCAATTAAAATAAACCTAAAAAATGAACCAGAAGGTTACAATAAACCAACCACTACAACTAGATGAGAAAAAATATTGACACTTACATGTTCACATTCATTCCCTATATCTCTACAAGAGCATGGAAATAATAACAAACTTGCTAACTCACCAACAACCTCACCCATGACCATTCGATTAGTTACAAAAATGGTTACAATCATTACTCTAATCTTCAATAATTTGATATGCATGTGATCTTTATACAAGTCCTTGTTGTTACACACCAAAATGTCACACTTAAGTGTCACGTCTATTTACACGTAAGTGTCACAAGTGTCATAAAATACCATATGCACCTTACTAAGTGTCATATACACCTTACTAAGTGTCGTATGCACCTTACTAAGTGTCACATGCACTTTACTAAGTGTCACAACCCCTTGATACCATGAAATAAATTTTTTCGTAATCCCTAATTCATTTTGGAGGAAGAAACCCATCATTTGAAAGATGGAAACATGCCTTTTACTTGGAATTTTTACCATTTTTGGAGGGTTTTTGAAGGTCAACCCACCCCTTCCCATGTACAGGGAGAATTGATATCCTATCAAAAACCCCCTTGCCCATGTATAGTGAGTGTTGATCCCCTTTTTCAATGCCATGTGTTCAGTTATGAGGGATCATTGATGTGGTCAAAGGAGGTTATAACCATCACATGGCATTTTTCTAAGGGAAAAGATCCAAGGAGATTCAAGTTTGTTTGGGTCAAGGATTTGAGTCACCCTACTTGGATGATCCAGATTTTATGAGAAGAATGAAATGAATATAGATTATTAACAGGTTCTTAACACAAAATAACAGAGATACAATAAAATTGGTTTTCTATTCAATAAGGAAATAAGTTGAAACTGTAAAATGCAACGAAAACAAGCTTGCTGGAATGGTGGCATCTTATCTCTGAGAAGAGATGTGACGTCTACACTCATTCGCAAGAAGATGATTACAATGATGATTTGAAGGAATTTTTACAATAAACAAGAATTCCCAAAACCCTAGACATCTAAAAACCTAACCCTAGGAGATGAAGCGCCAAAAGTCATGTGGGCCCCGTCTGGGTAAGTTAGTACATCAACTTCCCAGGGTTGTAAATTTTCCATATGATCTCCATTTTAGGAGTATGATAGACCGTTTGAAAGGTATCATTGAAGAGATTCATTTTGGGGGATAAATCATGCCTTCAACTATCATTGAGAATCTCGATCCCAAAAAACCTTCATTTAGGCCCTGAAAATGGCCCTGGAAGTTAAAACTGCTAAAAATAGTAAATTGCCAAAATTGTCAGAAAACTGTTTTAAGTCAGTTGGAAAAGGTGGGTGGCCACTTATATCCACCTAGATCAATCCTCCCTCTTTAGGAAGCAATGGTATCCATTGCATTGATTTCCCCCATCATATGAGGAAATTTCTGCTGAATTTGTCCCCGGGTGAGACACTTGCTTTAGTGCAGGAGATGCCCTGCTTTGATGACTTGATAAAGGTGGATCCTTTGTTGTCGAGTGCCCTTGATCTATGTGTCCAAAATATGATCATTGGATTCCTATTGTATGTAGTTGGGGTTGAGATATGTTGGTGTCAGTTTCTCTGCTACGTCTGAGGTGTCCAATAATGATGGGAAATAAGGGCGAAGGAGATCCACGTTGTACAGAGGGTGCAAGCCAAAGAAAGGAAGAATGTTGAGCTCAAAATCATTATCCCCCACAAACTTGGTGATGGTGTATGGCCCATAACAGAGTGGGTGAATCTTACGATGGGGTCCTACAAGTGAAACCAAACTTTGTCGCCCACCTAAAACTTATGTGGCACCCGATGTTGATCATGGCATTGCTTGTGCTTGTCATTGGACTTCTGTAGGATATCCTGAACCTGTTGGTGGATGTGATGGATCCGATCAATGAACCGGGTGTCTTTGTCATCTTTAGTTGGAGTAGGAGATAAGTCGATCAAGGTGACTGCAAGGGGAAGTGCAACATCTATGGGACCCAATGGTTGGAATCCCAACACCAACTGAAAGGGGTTGTGGTTGGTTGAGCAATGCATGGCTTGGTTGTAGATATGTTGGACATAGGGAAGGCTCTCATCCCATGTACGATGGTGCTTTGAATTATACATGCGAAAGATATGCACAATCATTCGATTTACGACCTCGGTTTGGCCATCTGTCTGGGGGTGGAAGGTCATGGATTTGGTGAGCTTGGTGTCCAGTAGTGACCAAAGGCTCGACTAGAATGTGCTAAGAAATAGACTGTCCCGATATAAGACAATGGTTTGTGGGATTCAAAAATGTACCTAGACTCGTTCAAAGAAGAGCTTGGTAGTGGCCTCTGTTGTGATGTTCTTCTTGCAGGAAACCAGAATCGCCATCTTAGAAAAGCGATCAAGAACCACAAAAACATAGTAATTTCCTCGCTTGGTGGACGAGAGGCCTGATATGTAGTCCATTGAGATGGATTCCCATGGCCTGTTAGGAGTAGGAAGAGGGGTGTACAGGCCCTATTTCTTAGTGGTCAGTTTGGCAATAGCATAGGCAGTGCAGGACCTGATATACTTGTTGACCTCCTATCGAAGTTTTGGCCAGTAGAAATGTTTCTGTAGCATTGCCACTATCTTTTCAACATTGAAGTGTCCTCCCATCCGACTGTAGTGGGATTCCCAGATCATATTCTCTTTCTCGCTTGATGGAACATAGATATGGCCTAGACGACACAACAACCCATCCTAAAGATGGAAATTATTGACAACTGTGTTTGCACCCAAAATTTGGTAGGTGGTGGAGAAGTCTAGGTCTATCTCATAGAGTTGGGGCCATCTAGAGGTCTCATGGCCATAGGAGTCTAGCATTGTGGTGAGTGCCACGACTGGGGGTCTGTTGAGGCAATCAACGATGCAATTGGTGCTTCATGTTTTATACTTGATGTTGAGGTGGAATTGCTGCAAATATGTGGACCACTTTTGATGGTGATCATTCTGCAATTTTCCTTGTGTTTGCATGAATTGTAGTGGATTATGATCAGTGTGGATGACTGTCTCCTTCCAAAGAATGTAATGTATCCACTGGCGGCAGGCTTGCACAATGGAGTAAATTTCTTTGTCATAAGTAGGGTACTTATGGACAACATCTGATAGTGTCTCACTATGATAGGCCACAGGGTGACTGTGCTGAGTGAGAACAATGCCCACCACATAGTCTGAAGCATCTGTCTCGATCTCAAAGGGTTGTTGTAGGTTTGGTAGTGAAAGTACTAGGGATGAGCACAAGCATTGCTTCAAATCGTTGAACTCTTATTCTTGGGACCAACCCCATGCAAATTTATCCTTACCACCACCCCTGGTTATTTGTCTGAGGGCCCATGCAATATGGGAGAATCCCAACACGAACCTGAGGTAGAAATTGGCAAGGCCCAAGAAGCTCCAAAGCTCAGTGAGTGAGGTTGGGGTTGGCCAGTCACGGATGACTTGGATCTTGGCTGGATCCACATGTATGCCATGCCGATCAATTTTGTATCCCAGGTAATGGACCATGTCCATGTCGAAGGAGCATTTTTTCAAGTTGGCATATAGTTTGTGTTGCCGCAGGGTGTGCAGAACCTACTGAATATGTTGCAAGTGTTCGGCCCAAGTCTTGTTGTAAATGAGAATGTCATCCAGATACACCATTACAAAAGTATTGGTGAATGTTCGCAGGATATCGCCCATCATCCTCTTGAAAGTGGCTAGAGCATTTTTCAAACCAAAGGGCATGACCAACCATTCAAAAGGGCCTTCCTTTGACTTTAAGGCAGTTTTCCATACATCTGTTTGTTCTATCGGGACCTGGTGGTAGCCAAACTTCAGATTAATCTTACTGAACTATTTTCCCTCCATGAGTTGATCAAGGAGGTCATCGATTTGGGGAATCGGGTACCATTTTCTGACTGCGATTTTATTCAGAGCCCGGTAATCAATGCAAAGTCTCCAAGTTACATATTTCTTTTGTACCAACACGATTGGGCTCCTGCAAGGTGATGATCTGGGATGGATGTGCCCCTTGTGGAGAATTTCTTGGATCTGTCGCTTTATCTCCTCATTATCTAATAGAGAGAAATGATAGACTGGCCCATTGGGAAATGGTGTGCCTGGGGTCAGATCGATGGGGTGCTTGACCTGGCAATGCATAGGTACCCCAGATATCTGAGTATTCTTCCACGACCTTATCTACTTGCTTCTGCTATGTGGAGAGGTCATCTGTAGAGACCCTGGATGTGGCTATTATCTTTTTCTTATTCTAAGAGAAAATCATGAGGAAGACAAACTTCCCTACCTGAGAGATGACCTTCCTGAAATGCTTAGCATAAATCAAG
>JASDQU010308907.1:65069-82002 GCA_032191745.1 Picea mariana | reverse complement strand
GATAATGTTGTGCTGGGAGTGCTAGGGATAAAAGTAATGTGTGCGTTCTGTTGGAGATGCGATGGATCCATAACAATTCTTCTGGAGATGATAGGATGTGCGTGCTCGAAACAATGACTATGTATAATGTCAAGGAGAGGTGGGATGAATGAAAAGAGACTATCCTGAAAGGTTGTTGCTGGCTTAGTGAAAAAACTGAGATCTAGGGTAATGGTATTAGCCAGATCGTGTAAGCAAATGTGATGGCAGTAAATTAGAACAAATACATCTATGAGGTAGAGTGCTAGAGCATGGTTCGTACCAAAGCTGAGATGAAGAGGCAGCCAGAAAAGAAATATATCAGATAGGCACTGATCTGTAATATGAAACAAAGATATTGTCATGGGCTTGTGTGACCAATAAAGGATGGCGGAAGGCATTGATATATCCATGTGATAGGTACCCCAAGGACTATCCTGAGTGGTTGTCCTGTGAAACGAGCTGCTGTGAGGCCCAATATGAGTGGAAGCACGGAAAGTGCACTGAAGGAGGAGTATCCAACTGATCCGAGAGAGAGATTGTGTGAGGGCAACCTGCCCCGTGCTCAGGAAATGAAGATAAAAAAGATAGCTTCACTTTGTGCTAGGACGCCCCATGAGAGATCTAAAAAGTGTGACAAGGTCCTGCGTCTGGTACTGAAATCTCATAGAAGTGTAGAGGTTTTCACTGTGTGTAGGAGCAGAACGTGGAGAGTTGTTCCCTTGAAGCTTCCAGCGTGTTGTGGGGGAAGAGAATATGTGCTCTTCCTAGAAGTGTGCATGTGGTAAAGAAGCTGCGTGCGTCCAGAGATAAGATTGAAGGAGACCTCTGCTATGTGTGCTGCTGGACGGGTGGAGTAATAATCCTCTGGATAGATGATAGGGCTGCAATGACGAACTGTCGAAGAGCCAAGGTGCTTCCCGGAAGTGGAGTTCTGTTGTACCAGTGTCCCGGAGAGTGCGTTTCAGCTGGCTGGTGAGTTGGATCGTTGGTGTGTGTTGTAGATCGTAGTGAGGTAGCTGGTGAAAGAAAGAGGGGAGGTAGGGTTTGTTTGTGAGTCAAAGAGAGAGATGGTAGTAAGGGTTGTGAGGCAAATGTGAGCCAGGGAGGTGAAACGAAATGGAGTAGGCGGGGGAGCCGTAACGTATTGAAGGAAACACAATGACGTAAATAATCATTTCATTAGACAGGCTTTTAGTAATGTATTGAAAGCTAGGCGTAACGTATTGAAGGACACCACTTGCCTAATACTTTTTGTCTTTCATTTCTTTTATTTCATTTTTTCGTTATTCTAGAGACTAGAGAATTCCTCCCTCTTTACCCTTTTCTGAAGTGAGTCATAAAATTGACTGAAACTTGTTTTCTTTCATTTTGTAGTGATGTCGTTCAGTGATTCTTTCCTTGGCACAAGTGATTCTTTCCATCCAGCGCTCTTTCCATCCAGCTAACGAAGGAAGGCAATAAAGACCCCCATGGGACTGATACAAGAGTCTTTCCTTCAGTAAGGCCGGGTCCTTAACGACTTACAAGCTTGATTGACTTGACTTAATTGGTTTGATTTCAAAAGCCCCGCGTTCAATGGCATTTTCGTGCGTTTTATCACCACTTTTTCCCAGTTGTGTTATCCCATAAAGGTCCTCTTTTCTCCTTAAGGGTGAGATTGCCTTCCTTAAAGGTGAGGTCTTTCCTTCCTTAAAGGTGAGGAAACAGAAATAAACAGAGTAAATATAATTATATATGATTATATGGGTGGGAGCTACACAATCGATCAAAGGGTGGAAAGAGATAATCTTTCCTTAAGAGGGAGGTAAGGCCGGGAGTATGGAATGTTTCCTTCCCTATCTCTGCAAGATTTCCTTGGTTCCACTACTCAAGTTTTACAGATTGAATTCTAAGAGACGGGAAAGATCTCTAAGCACGGGAAAGAGATAGAAGTACAGGACATCCTCATCCTGTTGTGTTTTGGTATTTTCCGTTTCTTTTTTTTTTGTTGAGCGGACATTCTCTAATTAGGTGTCATGTTCATGGCATCTTCTGCATCGGAAGGGGATTTTCTCATAGTCAATGCTTTGTATCCATTCCTCATCCCTGAATTCCAGGCTTATGGCTTCTGGGAGCACCCCCGACACATCCATCTCTATTCAGATCCTTTCATATGATGTATATCTCCCTTTTAGGGTTTCTTCTGATGTATTGACATATTTTCCCATCTTTCTCCCGATTTCTTTGAAGGTGGATGGAATCCAGTAGTCTAGCGCTAGGGAGTAAAACCTTAGCCAGACTGGGACATTTTTAAAGGTTTCTTTCTCTGGAGAGAAGTTTTCCTTCCACAGCCGCATGTACAACCCTGTTGAGGCGTGGAGGTATGGCCCCCCCTCAAAGACTTTATCTTTGTCCTCCAGGTTCATAAAGACTGTTGTGAAGAAACATTTTGAGCCCAGGTAGAGTTCCACTTATCCACTTGGTTTCCATTGGTATTTTATCCAGTTGCGCAACGTTCTTTCCATGGGCCACAACCCCATGAATTTGAAAATTAGTGCATGCATCTTCATCTGGTCCCGATAGAGTTGTGTTTGTGGGTCTTCCAATATAACCCTTGGTATCATTGTGGTTTTAGGTTTACATGCGTTGTGCCCATTTATCCCACTGGGGTTTGTTGGTTTCTGTGCTTCCTTATGGGCTTCTCTGACTTCCTCCCCCACGCGATCCCTTTTTTTCTGGTTGCTCTCCTGGTTCTTTTCTAGTCCTGATCCCAAGGTGCTTGTCAGCGGTTCTTTGAAACCAACACCCCATGGGCCTTTCCCCCTATCCACCACTACTTGCTTATATGAGGGGGTTCCACTCCCACCCCCTTTGGTAACCATTCTTTGCGTTGTTGAGACCATTGTTGTCAAACCCTAACTTGTGATTTCTTTAGAGCAGTTGCGAGTTATCGGGTATATAATTATCATTCCTTCTCAATATCGTTATTTCATTTTTCGTTTGTCTAATGGTTCTATTCATCTGTGCAATCTAAATCATGTTTATAGTCTCATGGGATGCAACAGGGTCTTTTTTCACATCCAGTATAGCCCCTTTAAAAAATCACCCACCAATGGTTTGATTTTGACTTGGTCGCGGCCTTTGCTCTTCATTCTTTTTCAAACTAGATTCTCCTTGATCATTAATATTTAGATTACCCATCTACCTTTGTACTTTTCCAAGAATAATGTCAGGGTCAGTGCCTATTTCAATCATAATTTCCTCAATCTCTGTAGATTTGGTCATTGCTTCATCTAGAGTATCAATTTGGGAAGTTCTAATGGTGAACTTCACATTTGGTGGCATGTTGTTCTTATAGAAACCAAGTATTACCATATCATTTGTCCTTTTATCTTTAGGGATCTTGTTCATTATTTTATTGAATCTGAGATTGAAATCTCTCATTCTCTCATTTTTCTTCAAACAAATTTGTGTGAAATTAGTGAGAAGGGTATGATATGTTGTTGGAAATTTGGTTGTCATTGATGTCAACCTTGATAGATAGGTGAAGTATCATTGATTGAATGGTTTGAGAATCATTGTCAGTATTGGAAATAATGTTATGAAGGTGACTTGAATGTCAAGCATTGTCAATATTGGACACAATGTTAATAGAAGGATAATATTGACTAAATAAATTGTATTAACTTGATGCACTCATCCTAGTGGAAATATGGTCTATGGTGGAATGTGTTATTAACATCCATGCACAAAAGAAGAAATTGTCTAGACAAAAAAAAGGGTAAATGGAGAATCCAATATGGATCCATACAATTCACAGAGTCAAGAAGTCTGGTATAAAAGTCTCAGCAAGAAAATTCTCGACCAGTCAATCCTTAAGTCGAGTCAGAAACAATTATCTCAACCAGTCAAACCTTAAGTCGAATCGAAACAATTAAATGGGTCAAGTCGACTAACTAAATGCAAGGAGAAAGGATCAAATTTGAGTGTTTCAATAAAATGCAATAGATATCAAGAAGTCTGGTATAAACATCTCAACAAGAATTTGAAATCAAAAATGTCGAAGGTCAAAGTAAAAAAAAATGTAGTAGATATCAAGAAGTCTGGTATAAACAACTCACCAAGAAATTGAAGAAGTCAAAGTTGAAAAATTCGAAGGTTTAAGTCAAAGAGATCGAATGTCGAAATCGAAGAGGTCGAAGAAGTCGAAGGTCAAAGTTGGATAACTAGAAGAAGTCGAAGATCGAAGCCGAAGTCGAAGTTGAAATAGAAGCAAGTCAGGTCGATCTAAAATCAAATTACACATGTCAGTTTTCTTCTAAGTCGATTAAATCCAAGTAGAAGTGAAGTAAATCACCTCGAAGGTCGAATTTAAATAAAATTGAGTCAGTAAATACAAGTCGTCCAAAGAAAGTAGAGATGACCAAATTCGAATTACTCAAGTCTATTTTCTTCTAAGTCAAGTTGGTCCAAGAAAGAAGTAGACTAAATTTCCCCAAAGGTCGAAGTTGAAGTAAACTTAAATCAATTCGGGTCGATGTTGAAGAAAGTTGGGTTGACCAGAATCAAATTACTCAAGTCAAATTTCTTCTAGTTGAGTCGACCAAAAGATGTTTTTCGGTCAAATAAGGAAGAAAATACGAAAAAGGGTGAGACCAAGTCGAATCTTTAGTGACTAGCAGTTGAAAGGGAGTTGATTTTAATATCCACCATAAATTAAAATGTTTACAAGTTGAGTTTAACTAGTCACCAATAAAGTAAATATATAGAGATTGATTTAGACATTTATAAAAAGGTAAAATGTACTAAAGTCGATCTGGAATCCGACGATGAAAGGAAAATGTGGACAAGTTGATTTCAAATAACCGCCTGTATCGGCCACCTCGCACATTTTATGGGGAAATTTCTGGCATGTCAACTAATTAAGCATGTTCTTCACAAAACCCATGTCGTGGAATTTTAAAATTCATTTCCATCGCTCCAGAATATTCATATGAAAATAGCTATCTAATTTTGTGTATGAAAATCAATTAGTAAAAGTTACCATTTGTGTTAATTAAATGAAGGGGTGCAATGTTTCATTCCAAAAGGACACACTGCTTCAAAGTGTCACCCCTTGGAGGACTATATAAGAAAATGAATAGAAAGGGAAGAAGTGTGTCTTGGTGGATATATATATATATATATATATAAGGGATTGAATGAAAGTTCATTCTATCAGGTTGGTACCTGCTTACAAGTTGAGTCTTGTCATGAGGATTGGATTCCTCACATCTCAGTTGGATCTGAGATCAACAAGCCAGGTCTTTTTATGAGGGTTGGATTCCTCATTTCTTAGTTGAATCTGAGAACTACAAGTTGGGTCTTGTATCAAAGATTCAGATCTCTCATAAGTTGAAGTTGAAGATATTAAAGGATTGATCTTATTTGTATTCATCCAAGTTAAATAAATAAAATAATGATATTTTATCTACTTCATACAATTTGTGTTATACATGTTTATGAATAATTAATTGAACTACATATATCTTATTTAGTTAATTTAGTTAATCTATGAAAGTGTAAAAAATAGTCAAAAGTTCTAGACATCGATTCACCCTCCTTCTCAGTGTCAGTGTGTGTTACACCATATGCGACTGGGGGAGAGAACATATTCAGGAACATAGATTCAAGGTCATCAAAAGAGCCAATTGACCTTGTGGGAAATGTGGTGTACCATTCATAATCTTGGCCCGATAAAGTTTGGAGAAACAACCTTACCATTATGTCATCATGTTCAACAAGATGGAAATCACAAACATCCAAAAACAAATCAATATGTCTCTTAGCATCCATAGTTCCATCTCTGGAAAATGTCTTCAGAGTTCATTTAGGAAGAAGAGTTAACTCATGTTGTTCACCTCGTAGATCGAGTGGAGAATCTTTCATTCTTCTCAAATTTCTGAATATTTGTCTATCTTCATGTCTCCTTTCTTCTCATCTTTCTTCTCTTCTTTCTTCATTTCTTTCCTCTCATATTTCTTCATATGGTTCTTCTCGTCTTTCTTCTCTATCAGCCATGTCTGGAAGTTCTTTCTTTTCTTCAAGAGTATGCTTTTCAAATTTTGAGGTGTGCAATTGCTTGCTTTTGCTTCTAGTGATTGGTCCTTTGTATTTGTCCAACTTCAATTCCTTCCTTGCTCTCGAGCTCATCTTTCGTTTCTCCGGTCTTGTCTTTCGTCTCTTCTTTGTCTTCGAAGAATTTATCTTTCTTCTTCTTGAACTAGTGTCTCCCAGGATCTTTCTAGTTCTTCTCTCGTTCGAGCAGTTGTTATCACACGGTTCTATAATTGATGAAGAATACTTTGTTGATTATTCATTCTGATATCTAGTTGGGGATGGTTGACCTAAGGCAAAGTCATATAATTTTAGAATCTAGAATAAGATATTGAATCTTTAAGTCTATCCCCAATATGGTCGCCAAAAATGTTGACGCTTGAATCCGTCCGAACCGAAACGACAACCTCACGAGGATATGAATTCGCCTTCATTTTTATAGCGGTGGTACTCCTCTTTGGCTTATGATATTCTTAATAGCTTCAGATCAAGAAATAATATGGGACCTTTAGATAGTCCAATATTTGATGCTCAAAGAAAGATTAGAAATGTTGAAAAGTAGAAATATTTATATAAGATCATTCCTAATAAATAACTAGGGACCTCACACATCACACATTACAGAAAATAAACAAAATTTCCTCACATTCATCATAGTGAAAATAAAGATTTTTGATCACATCAAAAATAAAATAAAATGGTATGTGTTGGAACACATATATATTTATAAAACTTTAGACTTTAATAAATTTCATTCTCGTTTAAATAAAAACAATGTGCGCACATTTCATTCTCGATGCACACCGCTATATATGGTTACCCACCTCCCAGAATTTTCGACAAAAATGTGACTAATCTGGGAAAGATATCATACTAGTACATCGAGGAGCATTTCTCCTATATTAGGGTTTTCGGTTGTTCACCATAATTACCATAATTAACAAGAGTTTAATCACCATATTTAAAAAAGTGCTGATTGAAAATAAGAAAGCTTGGCATGTGCATTTGAAGTATGCTTTATGGGCTAATAGAATAGGCACTAAGAAATCCATCGGAATGTCCCCCTTTCAAATGGTATACAGAACCAATGTGGTTCTCCCCATAAATATTTCTCTACCCGTAATGAAACTCTGGCAGGACGCGAAGGAAGAGCCAAATGACATCACCAGAAGAATAAATCAATTGATAGAAGTCCAACAAAATAGGGCTGAAGTGGATGAGAGACTCCAGAAATATCAAGATAACATGAAATCCATGTTTGACCAAAAAGCTAAAGATAGGGAATTCCTCCCTGGTGACCTGGTTTTAAAATGGGATGCCAGGAAAGAAGACTCAGGAAAGCACGGAAAATGTGACCATATATGGTGTGGACCTTTCAAGATCACAACTTCTGAGGGAAAGAATTCATTTTTGTTAGAAAATCTCGATGGGAAAATCCTTAATGCCCCTATCAACGGGCGTTACCTAAAGCATTTCATGCAGTAACCAGATTCTGAACTCCCATTGTACATACCTGTTTGATTTTCACATTTTTTTTTACAACTTTTTGTTTCTTTGGTAAGTCTTTACTTTCATTGTAAATAAAAACAGGTTTGTCAATCTCATAAAAACAAAAATATAAAAATAAGTAATGCATAGAGTTCTGATCTACATAAGTTCCTGACAGCTTTCATGTTTATTTTCATTGCAAGATACCAGCTGATAGTCGAGAGATAAGCTGTATCAAAAATCGATGCTCATGTTTCAAAACATTGGCTTTCTCTCGAAATAGGTGATAAATAGGTAGTTTATTTGGTTGAAAATATAGAGAAAATTTGAGGTATGAACTTCTTCCCTACTGACCCAAGTTAAATTTTCAAGGAGATATCACTAGGTATGACAGAAGTTTCATCTGTACAAATGTTGTCACCTAATATACAACTAGATCAACATAAAATTATGTTTTAATTCTGAAGAGTTTTCTCTGGATAAAATAAAATTAAAAATAAAATAAAATAAAAAAATGAAATGAAATTTATAATAAGAAAGTAAGCAATAAAAAGACTTTAAAGAAAAGAATTCTGGAATCCATAAGCAGGCTCGCATAGGGATGATCGTTTTCACGTCAGAACATCTGAATCCTCTTTTTGTTTTTCTTGCTTATCTTCAAGCTGTATTTTCCTATGATTCTAAATATCTTTTCTTGATATTCATGGAGGAAAAAGGACTTCACCATGATTCTGAAAGCTCAGAAATAAGTCTACAACATGAGAATAGGCAAAAATCTTTATGATCCCTCTGAATCTAACTGAAATAAATTATGTCTAGGCTAAACCTAACTACTTTAGATTTTCTAACAGATTTAGATTGATTAGTTTCACTCAAGGAAAGTCCCTGGAAATTAAAAGTTCCCCTTCAAAACTTCCTGTAAGCGAAGGTGTTTCGGAAGAAAATTATTCTAGAGCAATCAAAGTGATTTAACAGACCTCTGATTCTAAATTATAAATAGATGTCATCCCTAGTATATTGTATACAAATTGATTGCCCCCACTTCATGTTTTAAAAAATATAAGATAGATGGTGAAAGGAAATTCATAAAATGATTGCCCCCATCTAGTCCAAAAAGAGTTGATGAAAGGAAATTCATTAAATGATTGCTCTCATCTCGAAATTTAAATGAAAAATTAATGATTGAAGTGGTGAAAGGAAATTCAATTTGGGAATTAGATAACTTCACCAGGGTACTCAACAGGCTCGCTGGCAGTGAAGAAATGTCTATGATATCTGCAAGGTTGTTATACATGTATTATAATGCACTCTGGTAACTAGTTCTCTTTTCAAGTAGATCTACACTCTAAGCCAACACGGGACTCCCTGAATAAAACATTAAAATTACTTTGCTTGATTCGAACAAAATCAAACAAATTCTAATAGATCAGTTAAGGTTGTTTTGATTATCTTACAAATCTGAAATCAGTTTTAAGAAAAGGAGTCCATTAATAAGCCTAAAATCGAGATCGATGAATGATTAAGTTTTGAAAGTTTTCATAGACATGGATGAAGTCCAAAGTTCGTCTATGTGTCCTTTTTCAGAATGTGTTTCAAAGAAATGCAATAATGACTCCATTTACCCAATAAAGGCTACTTGGTCCATTGTTCTTCTGTGTCTCATAGGGAGACGATATCCCTAGATGGAGCCTATGTTGGAACACATATATATTTATAAAACTTTAGACTTTAATAACTTTCATTCTCGTTTAAATAAAAACAACACGCGCTTAATTCTAACCGTTGATGAAGTCTCCCATTTAATCAAACGATCTTAATCTCTTAACAATTATGGAGCCACCTACTCGTTAACGAGTCAAATAACCAAAGACTACATTTGAAAGATCGGGTTTTGGAGTTTTTCGATGCAAGCACCTCAACATACAACAATTTCAAAATCCCGATAGAAGAAGTCACAAAATTCTCTTAAGCATTAAACTAGATTAATTAAGAATTAAAAATGATTAATGATTAATTAATCATATTGCGATTTCGCGTTTCGGAGATCTTGCCTCAAAAAACTTTCAAATTCCCGATAGCCGAAATCGCGAAGCTGTCTTAGGTTGATCACGATTATTTAAAGGGGTTAAACATGATTAAAGTTAATTAATCACGTCGTAATTTCGCGTTTCGGGGATTATACCTTGAAATTCCATACGATATCCCGATATCCGAAGTCTCGAAATTTTCTTAATGATAAGTGTGATTAACTAACGCATTAACGATGATTATCACGTAATTAATCCTTCACTAAATAATGACTTGGATAAATTCAAATTTCATCTATTCTTTTCCTGAAAATTAATGACATTAATAGTTGATTTACGACAATCATTCCAAGTGAGATCATAGACCATTGCCGAAATATTATTCATTAAGGAAAAGTAAATTCTTCATCAGTAGAAGTATTGGCAAATCAACGCAATTAAAGGAAAAGGATATTGAATTTCAAATTTCATTGTGTATTTTCACTAAGCAGTAAGTTTTCAAGGTAATAAACTTTGTGCATTTCATGTGACAGATATCAGAGCTCTGAGACCTGATGCCATGGCTCCTAGAAAAGCAACTAAAGAGCCTGGTGAAGGGTCGAGCCAAAACACATATATCCTCTTTGACACCTCACCCAAAAGCATAGACGTCATTAAATCCTGGACGCAAGTGTTCAATATTCTATAGTATGAATTGGTCAATTGCCTAGATGACTCAAGTGATGATGAGACGGAGGACCTAGCTACCAAATACAAAATTGTTGCCCAGTCAGAGCTACATGAGATAGCGAAGAGGCCTAGGCTCTTTCCCTACAATGATATGATCGGTTGGGCATTGGAGAATGTGGATATCCCTACCAGAACCATTTTCAATTCACTAAAGGTAGCAGTTGGGTCTTTCTAGCCAGAACATCTACAGGTGATGTACAAATTGTCTCCGATATCCAATTTCATTTACAATGCCAGTTTCCTAGTAGACTTTAACAAGAAGGAATGTGACCAATACGGAAAAAACATTCTTGATTTAATTAACCCCGAGAAGTTCATAGCTGATTCCCATGGTATATACCCAGTTGCCACACTAGAACCTCACATAATGTACATAGCAATGATGATGTGTAGACTTTATGGGAAAGAAGACACAACCCATTTCTTTTTGCAGTGGGTGCCTATTATGCACACAGTGGTCGAGGGTTATTATTTTGATTGGGCCAGGATATTGTTAGACAGTTTGGTTAAAGAGATTATAGCATATCAATCACTAAAAGACAAGGGGAAACCAACCCAATTTTTCATGTTGACTTATATCATGGACGTCGTCTGTTCTATGACACCTTTTTCGCTGATGGGCTGGAGCTAGACTCCAAATAGTGTTGAACCCATACATATTTATCATTCAAAGCTTTGGGAAGATAAGGCGAAAGATTTCTTTTATGAAATCTGCAACTAAGTGGTGGTGTTGATGTAAACCGCTATATATGGTTACCCACCTCCCAGAATTTTCGACAAAATTGTGACTAATCTGGGCAAGATAGCAAACTGGTACATCGAGGAGAATTTATCCTATATTAGGGTTTTCGGTTGTTCAATTCCTCCACATGCTCTGCCTAAATTTTTACCAGACCGATTGGTGTGCTGTGAAGTAGCACATCAAACTATGCTTGGAGGGATTGGTAAGGAGCTCAAAGCAATACAAAAAAAGGTATGGCCATCTTTTCCCATGCATGTTTGTATGTTTTCTCTATTGGATTTCAGTCATTCAAAAGTGGAGGCCGCAACCCTAGGAGAAATCAAACTGGTCGATATCAAACTCAAGAAGCATGATCTACAGAAGATTATAGGTAACCATATGGCCAGCTGCAATTTGAAAAGATATGAACATGAATATTCTCCTCGGGATGAAATATTTCGAGGAGCGAGGTCCTATCAATAGGTTTTGAATCAAATTCAAGATCTAACACCAGATAAAATGGCCGAGTTTTATAATTTCCAAAAACAATGAAGAAATGGCCTCCCCAAAGTATTGCAAGGGGAAATCCCAACACCTCCATCCACATAGAAAACAGAAACCCAAGGGTTAGAATAGGGAGCTCTAGTGGACAGGATGCCCGAGAAAATTTGGAGGAAACTGAGACCTCGATATAGAAGGCGGAAGAAAAGCCACAGTCCACATCGGGTAAACCAACAACTAACACAGTCGAGAAGCATACATCTACTGAGATAGGTAGTCCCATCAAATCTGTCACACATCTACAGTTCAGTAGAGGGAACCTGATGGCCGAAGTTGTATTCATAGGAGACCTTACACCTATTTCAGCAGTAGAGATGCCTCTTTCGAAATTATTCTTCAGTAAGAAGAGACGGGTTGTGGTAAAGAGAGAAACACATCAGAAGGAGGGTGTAGCTATTAAAAGACATAGGGTGTTATTATATGGGCAGGCCCTAGAAGAAGAAGAATTCGCTACAGAGGTTGCCGTCTCGCTGGGAGATTTTGCGACAGCAAACCAATTTTCAGTGAGCAACCTGAAGGATAAGTTGAAGAAGAAAGATATGTTGATAGGCCAATTGAAAAATCAAATGAAAACGGTGGAAAAGAATGTCAAGAGTGATATCAACAAGGATTTCGAGCAGATTAGAACCAATGATAGATAGGAAATCCAACAACTCAAATCTGGTCTTGATGAGATGCAGAAAAAATCACAGACAATCGATGAATTAGTCATACAAATGCAAGCGAAGGTAAGCTTAACTGAAAAAGCAGTAGTGGATATATTATCTTTCCAAACTAGAGGTACATAAGGAACTAGAATCAGAACAGTGAAGCCTTTTCAATAAGGTGGAATCTATCCAAAACCATTTTCAGGTGGTAAATCAAGCCTTAGATAAAATTTGTTTAAAGGAGAGAGAGGTTATTGCCGCTCGGACCAATTTACAATAAGCATTTGTGTTTTTAGCAAGAGAAGGAGTATCTATGGTTTCCAGGTTGTCTATTTCAGAGAAAATCAGAGGTGATATAATATTGAAGGCCTGGGAAGCCAACATAGTTGAAAGTAAAAAGATGGCTAAGGAAGTCAAAGAGGCTTGTGAAGAAGTTTTTCATTCACTTGAAAAAGAGTCATTAGGCCTTGACAAAGTTAGTATCTCTGAAGTAATAGGACAAGATGATATAGAAAAGCATCAACTTAACATTAATACCAACATGGAAGAGGCTCAGGCTGAAATCTTACAATTAAAGCAGATTGATATTACTTAGATAAATAGATGGCTAGTGAAGCCCAATTTGTAGCTACAGTCTATAGCTTCAGAAGATAGGAGAATGGAAAATAGATTGCCTCAATTAGAAAAGAAATTATATTCTTTTGAGGCAAATGACTTCACAGAACCCTCCAGGATGGTGGTACAATTTGTGAGCAAATGTGTTAAATGTATCGGACAAGGAAAAAACAACACCTCCAAGAACCAATGAGGTAGTCTGTACACATTATCTGTACAGATCATGATTAGAGATTATCTATTTTTGAGCTAGACAATAGGAAAGAAAAATGTCTCTGCCAACATGACGAAAAGACAAAAGAGATGCAAGTGAAGCACTTCATATTTCACTTTTTGTAATCTTTACTATTTTAGAAATAAGAAGAATTCCAACCGTTTAGGGTTGAGAACCTTTTGTATAAATACATATTTAGAAGAATGAACAAAGGTTGTTTCTTTCTGTATTGTAACTAAGAAAACTCGTCCTTTGTGAGTATTAATACAAGCGCAGACAGGGATTCCAAATTTTGTGTTGTTTGAGTTATGTGCTCTTCTTGTATTTCATATTTCCATTTTTCTTTATGTTACTCCTCGATAAGTGAATGAATGCAATTTAGTACAACATCTACTGTGATCATATTTCATTTAGTTATTTCATAAGCAAGCAGTTTTTCCTCGGTATCTTTTATCAACAAATACAAGACTTGCAAGCTACTTGGACTACTATATCATATATCCTTTCAGGGGTGCATTCCACTCTTTATTCTACTATAAAGAAGGTAAGATTCTTCTGTCATTGATTCCTTAGCTTGTTTAATAGTTTTGTAACTTTATTCATCACCACTCAATTTGATTAATTGAATCAGACGACGAAACACAACCTCTGTTTTGTTCAACTATTAATTTCATTTGAGGATTTAAATTCTTACATAACTAACGGAAAGAAAAAGCACTCTTAAAACAAATCATTCCTTAATTCCTGATGCCTGACATTATGCTTTGAGCCTTAAGTTTAATCTTAGGAACAACAGTATGTACACATAAGAGAAATTTTATAGAGTAACTTCTTGTATAGCTCAAAAGTGGATTATGATAAACCAATTTCAAATACTTTATACTCAGAACTTAGAGTTATAAAATACAATCAAAATTGATCCCGAATTAGTTCTCTAGGATTTATCAAAAAATAATAAAGTTTGTTACAATGCATTGAAATTAAAAGGCGTTTGTCTAGAGGACCAAGATTAGGGCTCCCGCGGAACATAAAGAAAACATATACAAGAAGATAGAAGATATAAAGAAGAAGTTGGGTGGATGTCGAACAACAAAATCTGGAAAGAAGACAAAGAGAAAGTTATCAGGATTCGGTTATACTTTTCTATTCAAAGAAGAAGAATAATTGGATGATAACTGATAAAGAAAGAAGCATGTGATCAACATGGACTTACTATGATGGTATCTCTCCCTTTCATTTGCTTGTTGCCTCTTCCTTTATACTCTTGTTGGTTGTGGTTTGATTATCGGTCATAACTACCTCTGCTGGAATTTTGGAGATCTTGGCGATTGAGGTATTCAACCATTCTTGGATAAAGTCCCTCAATGGAGCAACAATTACTTCTTGTCATATATTAACATTAGTCAACTCCTTTTCAATTTCCCTAAGATCAATAGGCAAATTTTGTAATATATTGTCAATGTATTCATTTTTATTTATGTACTCGACAAGCCAGTTGTCAATGTCATCATGTGTAAATTCCATCATATTATCAAAATTTAAAGTCGATGTCCTTTTTAATTATTCAAGTTTATCTTCAAAATGTTGTCGAGTCATGAGCATAGAGTTTGAAAGATACTTAGAGTCTGAGACTTCAATGGTGCTTCCAGCGATATCGAAATCAAGGATTTTTAAATATACTTCATTTTTCCTCCTTGATAAGTCAATCAATTGAGTTATCAGACCTTTTAATACATTAATTCTTTCCATATAGAAGAATTTCAATTGTTTGATGCAGCTCGGAGAAGGTATATTTTCTTTCTTTCTTGTTTTCTTTGTCATTTCCAAAACTTTCATTGAAAACATCACAACTCCATCAGTTTAGAACCCTTCATCATTTTTCAAATCTGAGTTTAAATATTCCTTGGTATTTTGAATTCTTAAACTAAGAGAAGAAAAACTCTTTGTCATATCCTACAGTTCTACAATTAATGAATTTATTTTCTTAATATTTTGTCCAACAAAATGCCAGGTGGTAGTGATCAAACTGGAAATTAATTTGACCCTTGAACTTGGTTCTAGGTTTTCTTGAAGACCTTTTTCCAGAACGAATCATAGCAACATGAGAAGCCAAAATAGGTGGATGCATGAGGGTTTACTCCAATTCTTTAATTCTTTCTTTCTATTGGGAATTCTCTTCTTCGATGTGTGCAATTGAAACATCAAGTGCATCCCCTGTAACTCTATGAATATATGATAATTTGGAAGGTAACATATCTAGAGTATCAATGGTAGACTGTAGCTTCCCACTCTTACTCTTTGTAGTTCTCTAAAAAACTATTTTCTTAGATTGTTTATCAAAAGATGCATTTTGTAAAACAAACGTTTCCTCATCGAACAATGTCTCATCCTGGATCATAAGAGTGGAGACATGTTGTACTTTTTCTCGAGCAGATACTTCTACATCTAGGAAAGTAATGTTTTGAATATCCACATCCAAATCCATGTTATCTAACAAAAAATCATCTTTCGGAGCATGTGTTTCATCCCCTCTCTGTTGTGAATTAGTTCTTTTTCTGTTGACCTTTGGTTTATGGGGATTCTCCAGGTTCCCTTTAGGAGGGTTCCTCTCTTCATCATCTCCTAAG
Organism: Picea mariana; assembly: GCA_032191745.1. Lineage (NCBI taxonomy): Eukaryota > Viridiplantae > Streptophyta > Pinopsida > Pinales > Pinaceae > Picea > Picea mariana. The sequence goes on along the minus strand of JASDQU010308907.1, from coordinate 66,277 downwards.
TTATTGCTATGCATTTTTCTCGTGTGGGATGTTCCTAGATGAGGATTTTCCTTTGGCAAGGAACTTCTTCTAGAGATAGCTGGTGACTGGACATTTTTATCACTTGATGGTTTACCTCTTTCTTTATGATGCTCTGTAGTGCTTATGACAATTTATATATCTTCAATATCTCTATCGACTTCTTGGTTACTAGGATTGTGACTGCCATTTTCTTCTTCTTTACTGAAGGTTGAATTTAAAATTGTAGGGATGATCGCAACTGAAAGAAAATGATAATAAAAAAAGTGATTTGGGTCGAAACCCTTGATTTCCTCCATGAATATTAAGTCATAATTCTTGAAATAAACAACATATTCATTTATTTTGGAAATTCCCCGAAGAAGAATTTCACCAACTTTCGACAGGAGAGGTATGAAATTCTTTTTCCTTTTTTCAGATAAAGTATGGAACCTGAATTTATATTGCATGGCTATCTCAATGATAAATAGATTATCATATATATAATATGGAAGGAAAAAAGGTTTTTCAATAGAGAAGAAAACCCCAATGACATTATAATCTTCCATTTTCTCCAAAAATCATCTTCCCTTCAGAAAATTTGTTGGACGATTGGTTGTTGTCATTGATGTCAACCCTAGTCATGGGTTTTGGACCAGAAGATTGATGAAGTTATTTGGACATGAAGGAAAATGAAAATGAATATACAACACCCATGGATGGATATTATACATCATGTTGTTTCCGGTGGTATGTGGCACGTCACGTGGATCCTCATGGTTGAGGAGAAATGAATTTTTGAAGATGACAAAGTGAATTGTACATGTAGGCCCTGAAGATAATTAAAGAAAAGAATTACAAAATAAGAAAGTGTCATGTCGGACCTAATATTAAAAGGAAGTGACATAAATGGTATAAATAAACATCATTATACATTCATTTGATATAAGTCGAATTTCAGAGAGAAGAAGAAGGAAAAGAAGGCCGGATTTCAAGGGAGGATGAAGTCTTTTGGTGATGTGTTCTAAGTATCAAAAATTGGAATCAGAGCAGGTTGCCTTCAGAACAGTTTAACCACTGGAAGGAAAATCCTGAGCAGAAATGGATGACCATGAGCACATTTCAAATGGGATTCAAAAATTTGATGGAAGAAATTATGCATACTGGAGTGATAGAGTGAAGACTTACCTAACGGCTTTGGGAGTAGACAT
>JASDQU010308907.1:31093-63374 GCA_032191745.1 Picea mariana | reverse complement strand
GGGGGAGCAGCCCCAAAGAAGAAGGTTACCTTTTTCCATTAAACTCAGGGGGAGAAGCCACACCCTTTGCCATTGATGTCAAAGGGGGAGAGAAATTGGGATCATGATGATAGGGGGAGCATGAGTGTTGCCATCAATGACAAAGGGGGAGATTGTTGGACGATTGGTTGTTGTCATTGATGTCAACCCTAGTCATGGGTTTTGGACCAGAAGATTGATGAAGTTATTTGGACATGAAGGAAAATGAAAATGAAGATACAACACCCATGGATGGATAGTATACATCATGTTGTTTCCAGTGGTATGTGGCACGTCACGTGGATCCTCATGGTTGAGGAGAAATGAATTTTTGAAGATGACAAAGTGAATTGTACATGTAGGCCCTGAAGATAATTAAAGAAAAGAATTACAAAATAAGAAAGTGTCAGGTCGGACCTAATATTAAAAGGAAGTGACATAAATGGTATAAATAAACATCATTATACATTCATTTGATATAAGTCGAATTTCAGAGAGAAGAAGAAGGAAAAGAAGGCCGGATTTCAAGGGAGGATGAAGTCTTTTGGTGATGTGTTCTAAGTATCAACAAAAGTCACTGCTTCCAATGATATCCACGAAGTGTCATCCCCAAATAACAATTTTTTGAATTTAGATACAAAATTTGAATACACCTCATAAAAATGATAGTTGAATTGTTGGTTGTGGAGCTTGATTATCTTCTTGATTCAAAGGTATTTATTTTCAGCCATGTCTATACCCCATGAAGACTTTACACCCTAGAATAATGTACACTCCGAAGGAAAAAAATCCTTGTAAATGTATATTGTAATTTCATAGTAAATTTGGACCATTCATTATAAGGTCACAAATCTGACGGTAGAAGTTATGTTGGGTTTTTTTTCCCTAGAAGGAAACCCTCTTTTATGATGGAAATGTATTGCGACTATGGATCATTGCAAATATTGTATTCTGAGTGAGGAGACTATGAGAGAAAGAAGAGGAAGTTACAAAGGGTTTGATGTAGGTTGTATCCCTTCATTTGTTGGATAATAATAAAGGAAGGACCTGACAATTTTTCTAGTGGATGTAGCCCACACTGGGTGAACCAAGTATATTTGTGTCTCTATTGTATTGTGTATCTTCTGTGTTTTATTTCCACATTTGTTTTATTTTATTTCTCTGTTATCCTGTTTTTCTAACAACTAGTATCATAGAAAAAGGTAACTCGTAGGAAAAGAGGGTTCTTAGTTTGAGTGGGAGCAATGGTGGAAGATGGAAAGTTTAGGGTCGATAAATTTAACGGCCAAAACTACTAGTTATGGAAGATGCAGATGGAAGATTATTTATATCAGAAGGATCTATTCCTGCCATTAGGTGGAATATCAAAGAAGACGACGACCATGAAGGATGAATAATGGGAAGTTCTTAATATCAAGGCACTAGGAACGATATGATTGATCCTGGCAGCATCGATGTCTTTCAAGATTTCGAAAGAAAATACAATGAAGGAGTTGATGAATGCATTGGATAAACTATATGAAAAACCCTCAACATCCAATAAGGTATTTCCAATGAAGATATTATTTAATATGAAGATGTCAGAATGTGTGTATGTTTTAGATCATTTAAATGAATTTAATACAGTTACTAATCAGCTAAGTTCTATAAAAGTGGACTTTGATGATGAGGTCAGGGCTCTTCTAATATTGTGCTCATTTCCCGAAATATGGAATGGCTTGGTCATGGTTGTAAGTAACTTTGTCTCTGGTTCAAACACTGTAAAATTTGATGATGTTTTTGGTGTTATCCTTAGTGAGGAAATGGGACGGAAAAAGCACAAGTGAAACATCAGGTAATGCATTAAACATGGAGAACAGGGGAAGACAAAAGGATAGAGGAAAGGGCTCAGGGGAACGCAAGAATTATAGTAAGGGAATATCCAAATCTAGATCGGGAAAAATAGAGTGTTGTAATTGTGGGAATAAAGGACATATGAATAAAGACTTCAGAGCTCCAAAGAAACAAAGATATGGACAACATGAGAAAAATCAGGAAGCAAATGTAACAGGTGATGTGTTACAAGATGCATTGATTCTTTTTGTAGATAAAATTTATGAGACTTGGTTAGTAGATTCAGAGGATTCCTTTCATGCTACACCCCATAGGAAACATTTTCTAGATTATGTTCAAGGTGATTTTGGATAGGTTCATTTGGGTGATGATGCACCATGCAAAATTGTTGGAATGGTAAAGGTAAAAATAAAGCAAAGGAATGGAAACCAATAGTTGTTGAAAGAGGTAAGACATGTTCCAGATCTAAGGAAAAATTTAATTTCAACAAGATAGTTGGAAAATGAAAGTTGTATATCCATATTTATAGATAAGGTGTGGAAGGTCACCAAAGGATCACTGGTGATAGAAAAAGGAGAGAAGGTAGGTACATTGTATTTATGTACTGGTAATACTGACTCTTCTATATCTTTAGCTTCTACATGAGTGGATACAACATTGTGGCATCATAGGCTTGGACACATGAGTGTGAAGGGGATGCAGATACTTCACAAAATAAATTTGTTGTCATATCTTAAACAAATTGATTTGGATTTATATGAGCATTGTGTTTATGGAAAACAAAAGAGAGTCAGATTTTCAGAGTCGGAAAAGAAAAGAAGAGTGAAAGGTTAGAGCTTGTGCATACATATGTATGGAGACTAGCTCATGTATCATCTTTTGGTGGCTCTCGTTATTATGTTACTTTTATTGATGATGCAATTAGAAAAACTTGGGTTTATTGCATTCGACAAAAATCTGATGTTTTTGATACTTTTAAGAAATGGAAATCTTTGGTTGAGAATGAGACAGAAAAAAGGTTGATGTATCTAAGATCGGAAAATGGAGGTGAATATTACAGCAAGGAGTTTGATAATTACTGTTCATACCATGGGATTCGTAGAGAGAAGACAATTCCAAGAACACCACAAGAAACTGGTGTGTCAGAAACGATGAACAGGACAATCATGGAGTATGCAAGGAGTATGAGATTGCATGTTGGTTTTCCCTTACATTTCTGGGCATATGTTGTACATATTATTGTTTACTTAATAAACAAAGGACTTTCAACATCTTTGGATGGTAGAAATACATAGGAGGCATGGACAAGTAAAAAGGTAAACTATTCTTTTTTGAAGACTTTCGGTTGTGAAGCATTTGTCCATATTGATAAAGAAAATAGAAAAAAGCTTGAGGAAAAATCCAAGAAGTTTACCATTATTGGATACGGTGTTAATTATTTTGGTTATCTCTTATGGGATTATGAAAATAAAAAAATCATTAGGAGTAGATATTGTTGATACTGAGAGGGGGGGTGAATCAGTATCAAGTACAATTTGAAAACTTTTTCAACTTATACTTCAACCAAATTATATATTCAATTATATCCAATGAGCAATGAACAATAGTAGAAGAGTTACACCAATACACCACAATACACCATGCACAATATATGAGAAATAATCAATATTTATTGTTCAAGGGAAGTAATGACTTCTAAAGGTAGCTACATATTCCAAATATAAAGGGAGGGATAAACCTCAAAAGGAAGATACAATCCTCTAATATCAAGAGAGGGATGACCTCTCCATCCTTGCCCCGTCCTTCCACACAAGAATATATGAGAGATAATAAAAATTTACATTAAATTATCACCATCAAACAACCATCACATAGAACCTGATAATGCTTCTTGAGACTTCTTCAACTTCTACAATTATTCACTTTTTGGAATACTATGATCCTGTAGATAATATTACTCAATGTATTCTCTAAATTCCTCCAAGTTTCACTCCTTGAATCCTCCCAGAAAAGGAGTTATAGAGAAAGTGGTAGACCTTATTCAATTTAGGTTTATTCAGGAGAGTGAACTTGTACATAATGCCTCGCGCTCAATATTTAACATCAGATTCTGAAATTCATACATGGAAAACTAAAGCCCGTACTGTTTCCAATGCAATTGGTCTCACTTAATTTGGATTCTCTATGAATCCGTTATGATTTTTTTACCCGGAACACCTGTTATGACTAGCTTTGGGACTAGTCAAAAACCCTATCTTCCACAGAGTGTATCTCCAAAATTAGAGCGAATCAAGAGATGAAATTTTTACCACATGTACCTAGATATGTCTTCTCAATAGCCTCCAAATTGAATCATATGAATCGTTCTAGAAATAAATTTATAGAGAAAATGGTAGGATGACCTATTAATAACATACCTTAGAACACATCACCAAAAGACTTCATCCTCCCTTGAAATTCGATCTTCTTTACTTCAGATTTCCTCATAAATTCGACTTATATCTCCTTTCTCATTAATAAACTTGTGTGTGTTTAAAAATGAATGTATAATGAGATGTATTTATACCCTTTATGTCACTTCCTTTTAACATTAGGGTCGACATGTAGTTTCTGCTTCAATTCACATTGTCATCTTCAAAAATTCATTTCTCATCAATCGTGAGGATCCACGTGACGAGCCACATACCACCGGAAGCAACATGAATTATACTATCCATCCATGGGTGTTGTATATTCATGTGTAATTTCCTTCATGTCTATCTAATTCGATCAATTGTGGGGTCCAAGAGCCAATGGCTAGGGTTGACATCAATGACAAAAACCAATCTTCCAACAATCTCCCCATTTTTCATTGATGGCAACACTCATGCTCCCCCTATCATCATGATCCAAATTTCTCTCCCCCTTTGACATCAATGGAAAAGGGTGGGGCTGATCCCCCTAAGTTCAATGGAATAAGGTGACCTTCTTCTTTGGGGCTGCTTCACCTGAACATGTGGCACTCAATAATACTTCATCCTTATTTTTGGTCTTTGGGACTTTTTCTTCCTTGGAATCCTTTTGTGTGGCTTTTGTATTCTCTCTCTTCTTCATGTCTAGGATGTATTTGTTGTTCGATAGTCTTGTGGAAGTTGCAACCAATCTTCCTGAGTTATTTTCTATGATTTTACATTTTTGGGAGTCAAACATAAGAGTGTATCCTTGATCACATATTTTGCGAACACTTAGGAGATTATGCTTCAGATATTCAACCAATAGGACTTTTCCTACTTTTACACTTTCACTTCCAAGATTTATAGTTCCTTTTCCAAGTATTTTGGCAGATGAGTCATCTCCAAGTGCCACATTTCCACCCTTTTTCTTCAAGCTAACAAATTTTCTTTGATCTCCGGTCATATGAGATGAGCACCCATTGTCTATGAACCATTCATCTTCTTCTTTGCATTCTTTAGCAACCAATGCTATTCGACAGTTTTCATTGTGTGGAATGTCTTTCCTTTTCCATGTTGTAGTTGGTATACGGACATTTGGCATAGGATTATCTTCCTTCATCTCTCTGCAATCGTGTGCTTTGTGACCAATATTATTGCACTTGTAGCATACAATATTTTGATCCATTAATGGGTCAAATGGATTATAATTTTGTCGATAAGTCTACGAACATTTCCATATCTACTATTTGCACCATTCATGTATCTTGCGTAGTTATTCATTTCATTGATTCTACAATCGATTTCCTTGTGTCCAAAATTTCCACAAGTATAACAATGTCCAAGAAAGAAATTTTGCTACCTGGGAGTAAGTGATCTTCTTTGTGGTGTGGTCCCTCTGGGTTCATGATCTATTCTTCTGTAGTTTCCTTTGTAATGATTCCTTTCATACCTGATGGGAGAGGATCTTCTTGATATTTCATTCCTTCTTAATTCTAGTCTTCTATCTTGTTGTTCAACTTGTTCTAGAGTGTTGGTTTCATCATTTTAATCTTCCTTCTCTTGTTTTGTTGTCTTCAAACTGTCATTGTATCCTAGTCCTATCTTGTTGTTTGGAGATATTTGACTGCTAAGGATCTCATCTAATTTTTCAGTGTTTTTTTCAAACTTCTTCAACTTTTATATTGTCAATAGTAGCTCCCCTTTTGTGTGATCCAATTCTTCTTTCAATTTCTCATAATATTCTAATTGTTCCTTCAAGCTATCAATGGTCTTTTCAAGCTTGTAATTATTTTCTTCATGACTACTCAATTCACCTTTTAGTATTATGTTTTTGTTTCTAAGCTTGCTATTTTCAGTTTCAACATGCTTCAACTTTTCAAGATTCACATCTTCTTGTTCATTCTCTGCATTGTCTTTGTATCCCCAAAAGGAATCAAGGTTGGTTTCTTCATCTGAATCTTCTTCAGAAATGATTTCTTCTTCTTTAGAACTCTTGTGATCATGATCCTGGGTTTCTTGGGTTATGAAGAGGAATTCTCCTCCATCATTATCTTCTTCATCACTCTCAACTTAGGAGATTTCATCATCCTTGGAGTAGAAGCTCTTTTTATTGTTGAGACTTCTCTTTTTATAGTATCATTTTTCAACAATATGTCATATTCTACCATAGTTAAAGCATTTGAGAGGAGACTTACCTTTGTATCTTCCAATTCCCTTCTAGATCCTTCTTACAAATTTTTCTATTTCTGTATCAAGGTCATTATCCTTGTATTTTGTCTTATTTATGGCTTTAAAGGCTGCTTCATTGTTTGGCTGGTCACTTTTTGTACATGTTCTCATTTCATATGCTATAAGAGACCCATGCAATTCATCCATTGTCATTTTGGTCAAGTCCCTAGTTTCTTCAATGGTGGAGACCTTAGCATCATACTTCAAGAGAAGTGATCTCAACACTTTTTTTGCAACCAAGGATTCATTGAGCTCTTCACCTAATCCTCTGATAGCATTAACAAATTCATCAACTCTAAGAAAATAGGTTGAAATATCTTCCTTTTCATCCATATTCAAATTTTCAAATTCTGCTCTATGTCATTGAAGCTTGACCTGCTTAAATTTTGGATCACCTTCATAGATACTCTTGATTTTGTCCCATGCCTCTTTAGCAGTGCTGCAACCCATCACTTTTCTAGCAATGGTTGGTGCCAATGCTCCTAGAATAACATGTCTATATTTTTAATTACAACTCATAAGATTCTTCTCATTTGGATCGGTTGGAGCATTATTTGGGATTACATATCCATTTACAACTGAGTACCAAATGTCTACTCCCAAAGTTGTTAGGTAATTTTTCACTCTATCACTCTAGTATGCATAATTGCTTCCATCAAATCATTGAATCACATTTGAAATGTGCTCATGGTCATCCATCTCTGCTCAGGATTTTCCTTCCAGTGGTTAAACTATTCTAAAGGCAACCTGCTCTGATACCAATTGTTAATACTAAGAGGGGGGATGAATCAATATCAAGTACAATTTGAAAAAAAATTCAACTTATACTTCAACCAGATTATATATTCAATTATATCCAATGATAAGTGAACAATAGTAGAAGCGTCACACCAATACACCACAATACACCATGCACAATATATGAGAAATAATCAATATTTATTGTTCAAGGGAAGTAATGACTTCCAAAGGTAGCTACAGCTTCCAAATATAAAGGGAGGGATAAACCTCAAAAGGAAGATACAATACTCCAATATCAAGAGAGGTTTCACCTCTCCATCCTTTCCCCTTCCTTTCACCCAAGAATATATGAGAGATAATAAAAATTTACATTAAATCATCACCATCACATAGAACTTGATAATGCTTCTTGAGACTTCTTCAACTTATGCAATTATTCACTTCTTGGAATACTCTAATCCTGTAGATAATATTACTCAATGTATTCTCTGAAAGTCCTCCAAGTTTCACTCCTTGAATCCTCCCACAAAAGGAGTTATAGAGAAAATGGTAGACCTTATTCAATTATGGTTTATTCAGGAGAGCTAACTTGTACAGAATTCCCCGCACTCAATATTTAACATCTGATTCTGAAATTCATATAAGGGAAACTATAGCCCATACTCTTTGTAATGCAATTAGTCTCACTTCATTTGGATTCTCTATGAATACATTATGAATGTTTTACCCAGAACACTTGTTTATGACTAGCTTTAGGACTAGTCAAAAACCCTATCTTCCACATAGTGTATCTCCAAAATTATAGCGAATAAAGAGCTGAAATTTTTACCATAGGTAACTAGATATGTCTTATCAATAGCCTCCAAATTGTACCATATGAATCATTCTATAAGAAAAGTTATAGATAAAATGGTAGGATGACCTGTAAATTACATACCTTAGAACACATCACCAAAAGACTTCATCCTCCCTTGATATTCGGCCTTCTTTACTTTAGATTTCCTCAGAAATTTGACTTACATCTCCTTTGTCATCAATAAACTTGTGTGTGTTTAAAAATGAATGTATAATGAGATGTATTTATACCCTTTATGTCACTTCCTTTTAACATTAGGGCTAACATGTAATTTTTGCTTCAATTCACATTGTCATTTTCAAAAATTCATTTCTCCTCAATCGTGAGGATCCATGTGACATGCCACATACCACTGGAAGCAACGTGACTTATACTATCCATACATGGTTGTTGTATATGCATGTGTAATTTCCTTCATTTCTATATACTTCGATCAACTGTGGGGTCCAAGAGCCAATGGCTAGGGTTTACATCAATGACAAAAACAAATATTCCAACAGAGATGTAATATTCAATGAGAAGGTCATGTACAAAGATCAGTTACACGAAAAGAAATAGGAAAATGAAAAACCAGAATACACAGTGCTTGATGAGATCACTGAAAAAGAAATTCCAAAGGTACCAGAAAATCAAAATGTACAACAACAGGAGCAACATGTACCTCAAACTCCTACAAGTGTTGTTAGAAGATCTACCAGGTTAAGTAGACCACCTGAACAATACTCTCCTTCATTGTATTGTTTATTGTTGATTGATTATGGTGAACCAGAATGTTATGAAGAGACAATGCAGGCAGACACTAAAAAGAAGTGGGAGTAAGGCATGAAAGAGGNCAAAAGAAAGGTATATATTTTGATGAAATATTTTCTCTTGTTGTTAAAATGACTTCAATTAGGACTATTTTAAGTCTTGTGGCAATAGAATATTTGCATCTTGAACAGTTAGATGTAAAAACATATTTTCTCTATGGGGTTTTGGAGGAATAGATTTATATGCAGCAGCCACATGGATATGAGGTCAAAGGGAAGGATAATTTGGTATGCAGGTTGAAGAAGAGCTTGTATGGCCTAAAGCAATCTCCAAGGTAGTGGTATTTGAAGTTTGGCAGGTTTATGACAGAATAAAGTTATAGTAGATGTCATTCTGATCACTATGTTTATTTTAAAAGGCTAGAAAATGGAAGTTATATTATCTTGTTATTGTATGTAGATGAAATGCTTGTTGCAGTGTCTAATATGCAGGATATAAATGTGCTCAAGAAGAAATTATCTAATTCATTTGTGATGAAGGATTTGGGTGCCACAAAGAAAATCCTTGGTATGAGAATAACAAGAGACAAGAAAAATCACAAATTGACATTGTCTCAAGGTGAGTACATAGAGAAGGTGTTGGAGAGGTATAGAATGTAGAATGCAAAACCAGTTAGTACACCTTTGGCCATCCATTTCAAATTAACCAATGAAATGTGTCCCAAGACACGGGAGGAGATAGAATGCATGTCCAGGGTCCCTTATTCATCAACAGTTGGCAGCTTGATGTATGTGATGGTTTGCACAAGACCAGATATTTCACATGTTGTGGGAGTTGTGAGCAAGTATATGAACAATCCATGTAAAGAACATTGGGAGGAAGTAAAGTGGATTCTCAGGTATTTGAGAGGTAATGCTACTCATGCATTATGTTTTGAAGGTTCAAACACTATTCTACGGGGATATGTTGATTCATATATGGTAGGTGATAAACATAGCAGGAGAAGCACCACAGGGTATGTTTTTACTATAGGTGGAACAACAATAAGTTGGATTTTGAAACTGAAAAAGGTTGTTTCACTTTCAAAATTAGACGCAGAGTATCTTGTTGATACATAGTCTAGTAAAGAAATGATTTGGTTATAGAGGTTTATGGAGGAATTGGGAAAGAAGAAGGAGAATAGCAGGTTGTACTGTGACAGTGAGAGTGTCATTCATCTTGAAAAGAAATTAGCCTTCCATTTGAAGACTAAGAATATACAACTTGGGTACCATTTTATACGATCTGTCTTGGAAGATGGACATTTGAAGTTGGAAAAGATACACACTAGCCAAAATCCTCCAGACATGTTAAAAAAGGGAGTAACCAGGGAGAAACTGAGTTCCTGCTCAGTTTCAGTTGGTCTTCAAGCATGAAGGTGAAGATGAGAAATTTTCCAGTCAAAGAAGGATCATAGTCCATGTAACACACCCACGATGGGGCATAAAAAAAATTTATTTTCTTAAAGGACAGATTCTACATCCATGGTTTTTAATTTGAAAGGTCGGGGAACCAATCTGACTTCCCGATCAAGGATCTCCAATTCTGGAGCCAAAGGAATCTCTGAGACCTTGATGGTCTTGTTCTATAATTAGACACAGACCCTTTCAATTTCCTGGTGCTATTTTAAAGGTACCTGCGACCCTCCTCTTCGCGCTTGCGAAATCTCAGAGTCTAGGTGCTAGCTCCTTGTCTAATAATCCCCTTCCTTGATATGACCTTGGTTTATGGCCTTACGTAACCATGCGATGGCGGGCGCAACCAAGGATGGTTTGAAACCAAACTACTTTTCGCCCCACAATTCCCCTTGAGCCTCCATGTTTCCTTTCTTCAAAACCTTGGTTTGGATTGCGTCCCACCCTCAACTTTTTAAAGTTCACGCATCTTCGATCCCAACAATGCTACGGGACCATTGATCCGACGATATTGATGGTGCCTCTGAACTGACGGCTCATATCTATCCCTTTCAAAGTCGTGGATCAGATCTGACCTCTTTCAAATCAACGACTGTGATTTGTTTAATAATTCTGGACTTTGGAATTCTCAAGTCTCAAACTTTCCTTTCTTTCGTACATCAATCTTCCAAAGTGGAGGATCTGCTGACACCAGTCACTATAGATGTGTGCTATGATTTCCTCCGTGAGTCTGGACTTTAGAAGTTTAAGTTCTCAAACTCTCGTTTCTTCCAGAGAGATTTCTCTAAAACGACAGATCATCTATGGTGCGTGCTCCTCAATTGACGGTTTTGCTTCTACTTCGGGACTTTGGCCTCCTCAACCAAATCAATGGTCCTTCAACCCCCTCCTCCATCAACGATCGATATATTTTTTGGGTCCTCGGACCTTTTCCTCCTCTCTTTTCTTTCAAAGTTATAGATCTGGCATCGTGTGTCCACCTTCACATTGTCGGCTCTCGTCGCTTTGGATTTTTAGACTTCAGAAATCTCAGATCTCAACTCTCATTTTTCCCCAATGGATTTTATCCAGAATTGATAATCCACTGACGTGTTTCCCTCTCGAATCAATGACTGTGATCCCTTCACATCTTCAGACTTCATATTTCTCAGTCCTCAACTTTCACTCCCCCTTGACGTATGTGGATTACTCTCATGTGTCCTCTCAAATCAGACGGTTGATAGTTACTTTGGGTATTTACCCAAAATCCACAGATTTATGCCACGTCCTCCTTAATCTGGTGGCTATGAATTACTTCTGGACTTTACTCAGAGTCCATAGATTTATGCCATGTCTCTTCTGGATCAGACGGTCTAGATTCACCTCAGACGATCCGATGCTTGTGATTTACTTTGGATGATCTGACAAATGAGATATACTTCGGATGATCGAAAGGTTGAGATTTACTTCGGCTCTCTGGCTCTCCGGACTTTGGGAGTCTCAAATATCAACTGAAAACTCTCAAACATATTTCTTGGGAGTCCAGGATCTATCGCTACGCGTCCTTCTGGATCTGGTAGTCCAGATTCACTTCGGGTCTTCGGGGTTCTCAATTCTCAACTTTCAACTAAAACTCCAATGCAATTTACCTGAAGCTTGCGATCTATCACTGTGTGTCTCTCTGGATCTAATGGTCCAGAGACCTTCAACTCTTTGGATATTTGGCCCTTCGAATCTTCGACACTTTGGTGCTTCGGCTCTCCAGCTCTCCAGGCTTTGGGAGTTTCAACTCTTATGCACCCATTTCTCCAGAGTGCTTTTACCCAAAATACACGATCTCCTGACACGTATCCCCATAGCAATCAACGGCCAGGATTTACTTCAGTTGTTTGTCCTCCTCTGTGTCCACAAACCTCCAAAGTTGTTGATCTTACACCACGTATCAACCCTGACATTGGACGGTTCTGATTGACTTTAAAACTTCGGGACTTCGCAATTCCACTCTCCTGGGTACTTTCAAAGGGTTAGGCCTCATGCACTGTCCTTGGGATTCAATGACTATTGTTCCTCATGCTTAGATATGATGGCCCAGTTGTGATCTTCTCCTACACTCTCTTCTAATTGTCTGGACATGGATCCAAGCAGTCCAGATCTTTCACAGTGCATGATCCAACAGTCACTGTTGCTCCTCTTCCTAAGATTTCTCTTTCTTCCCTAACTTGGAAGATTTCAGATGTTTCGAAGGTCTTGAACTTCGATTTACTTCCTACGAGCCCTGATGTATGGGTCTCGAATTTCGCTTCCCTCCTGAGCATACGAACTTGAAACAAGTTCACCTCTTGGACCTCATCTGCGCTTCTTAAAAGCGCTAGTCTCTTCTAATCTTGGTCCTTAGGGAATTTCAAATTCCCACATACTCATTGCGTTAGTATTCTTGCATCAGATCAATGGTCCACGACCTTCCTTGATCCAACAGTCCATAACACACTGCAACTTCGGGTTTCAAAATTTTAATCACACCAATGCACAATTCTCCTATCGCACAAACTCTGCACTCACATATCCGATGGTCAAGGTGGGTCCTGATAGATCCTTGGATCTACAGTCCAGATCGCATCACAACTTTGGGTTTCGGAGGATCCATCCACTTCATAATGATTACCAACATTCATCGATCTTGGAAGACTGAAGGAGTCAAGGCGTTAATGCCTACGCTACTTCTTCCAATCTAGTGGTCATGACAGACCTTGGATCCTCTTGAAAGGTCTCATCCATTCATCTTCCAAATGAAAGGATATTCCCTTTCGATAATTGATTCTCGCTGCCCTTATTGAGAATCATCAATTCTGAAGGATTTAAGAGTGTTGCTCTCTTTCTCCTGAACTTAACACTTAGAAGGGTCTTCTGCACAACTCTTGCACTCCTTCATCAAGTCTAGAACTTAAGTGGTTCTCGGTCTCTGCTTGCTTCACAAAGAGCTTGTGGATATCTGCACTACCTCTCATGAGATTAAAAAAATCCATCATCCAAGGGGCTCAGAACGATTAGGAGGGTTGACATACATACATGAAACTATGCCCACGGTCGACGAACTCGCAGTTCGTGGATCTAGCTTAAGCCACCACAGGACGCAAGAATTTATGAGTATAAAAACACGTCCAATTCATACAATTTCCTACTTGCCTAATTACACAATCAATAAGACACAAAAAGGGTACAGTATAAATCATTAAGAAAACATGCATATCTTTGAAAACGTTCACAGTATATCAAATTTCATTACGCAGTTACAACTCAATTACACAGGGTAGGAGAATACTTATCTATTACAAGTTGTATCCATCTAATTGACTATAGGTGTGCGCCTTTCCTCCCAACCATAGGCTCAGAGGCATTTATTCTTATCACTCTGGACACCCTCGTGCCAAGTCGTGATATCACTAGGAAACTATTCCATCTCTCAGATACCTTCTCTCTATCATAGTATCCATGCAAGGTTTATCAGATGCTTCCTTAGCATCAAGCTTGCGTTCGGGCCCTTTTCTCTTCATACTCTTGGATATGTTTCTCCTTTGTTGTGGCCCTAGGTGAGGTTTATCAAATGCTCCCTCAGCATCAAGCTCGCAGCCTTCTGTTCATCATCTGTTGGAGAGCTTCGCGCATTCTCCTTACCGATTTTTATCATATCTTTTCCCCAGGATGGTTCTCAACCCATCCTGTTGCTTCTGTCAGAAGGGAACTCGGGTCATCTTGGTATGTTATACCCAATGGTACTTTGAGTTGACATTCTTCAGTTAGACCATGATCCCATTCATGGGAGTGGTTGATAATTCAACCATTGGTCCTTTATTCAATAATTGGTTTCTCTCCTTGGGATCCGAAGGAGATTTATTATCCCCATCAAGGGAAATTTGTGGTTATTTGATATAATGAACCCTCTCTTATAGTTTTCAAATTCTTTCCTCTAGTGATATCATGGCCAATACTTTCAAGGATTCACCCCCACAGTCAGTTATTTGCAACTCAAACAATAATACATTTACACTGTCCACATGCCTTAGCATGGTAATCCTATTTTATGATTAATTACAAGCTGGGGGAAACAGGGGTGTTACAATTCCCTCCCCTTAAAGGAACATAGTCCTTGGTGTTCTTTCTCAAAAACACTTGTCAATCCTTTCTCATTCAGTTGTTTCAGAAATCTTGATCCTTCTTCCTCGGTCAGGTCCTTTTTCAGACCTTAAATCTTGGTCACATGCTTTCAATAATTCTTGGAAAACAAGCACGTTAATCATAGTCTTATGCGAAAACATTTCATTCCACAAAAATAATTCCAGAGACTCTATTGAGTCTTACAGTCGAGGCATCCCTCATACTTTCTTTGTCGAGGCATCCCTCTGGCTTGTGTTACCTCAACACAACATATTCTAGGTGATCATGTCTTACCACGGGGTTCTCATGGCTCAGCAGTAGCCATTTTTCATGCTTTTACAGCTTGACAGCCTTCTGACTCAGCTAAAGTTAGGGACGAAGTTTACTCTCCTTCTCCCAGTACCATAATAGATAGCAACTAAGGTTACTCTCCTTCTCTTGGTACCGTAATAGATAGGGACAAATGTTACTCTCCTTCTTCCGGTACCATAATATATAGGGACGAAGGTTACTCTCCTTCTCCTGGCACAGAAATAGTTAGGGACGAAGGTTACTCTCCTTCTCCCGAATCAATCATAGATAGGGATGAAGGTTACTCTCCTTCTCCCGAGTTAGTCTCTATTTGATGCTATCAGATTATACTCTTTCTCACAGGTCTCCCTTGAACCCGAGAGCTCAGCTTCTCGTCTCTACAATTCTTCGCAGATCTTTCCATTTCACTTGTATCACATGTATACATAAATTCATGAGACATCATAAATGTTTAAATTCAAAATTTTATTGTAAATCTGTCACCTATAGATTTCCAATACCACATTTTATTTCTATATTTGTTCCACATAGGAACCCAATTCATAATTATGGGATTTTCCTTCCCATAGAGGTTTGTCTCAGCAGGAAATTGGTCTTCCTTATGGGCTTACAATGCTGCCATATCGAAGACCTCTTTGCTTCCTGCACTTTCAACTTCAATCAACCAAACAAATTGTTATCTTTTCCATGCACATACTTTTTTATTGCACCTTTACAACGTCATCGCAAACAATTTTAGAATTGTGCATACTAACAATCAAATTCATTTTCTCAAAAAGGAAATACCAATCCTTGCAGTTTGGCTCAGTAAGCAATTGGTCTTCCTTATGGGCTTACAATACCGCCATATCCAAGACCCATTTCCTCCCTGCAATTCATTCTTTACATAGCCAAACAAACTGTTAGTCTCTCATGCATCCATGTATATATATCTATATTCAAAACCATGCATACTAAAAATTCATCACATATATACAAACATAACAAGGGAATCTCATTCCTTGCCTATGCCTCATTTCAACATACCAAACCTTTCAAAACGAAATTCAACATTTCAAAGAATTTTAACAAATGTGCCAATTATTCATGGCAACATTCATACCAAATGCACTCTTGCATTGTTTTCAAGTTCGTCACACTTTATGATCGATTATTGGCCATGGTGTGTTGGAATTTAACCAACCTTTTCCTCATATGGCTTATTCATTTTCTTTCATTCTTACAACAGGAACATACTGCCTGCTATAGGCCAATCACGATCCCAAATCAGTACACATGAACTCAAAATTTTCACATGAAAGTCTTTAAGCATTCCTTCATTGGTCAATTCATTCATGACATATCAGTTCATGAATTCTTCCAAGGGTTACAAACATAACTTAATACCAGAGTTTCATACCTCCATCATTCAAGTTCTCCTTCCTGAATCATACCTTACTTGGGTATCCAAGGCATACAACTGCCTTTCAAAAGTTCATGCATAACACTAAGACAATAAAATATTTCAGAAGGGGTTCTTACCAAATCCCTTCATACCTTGTGCCACATAGGCATGAATATATTTATACTGGTTCTTGGTTGCTAGTACCCTCTTTCTGATTTTTGCCTCATCAACAGTGCTTTATGGGGACATTTACAACCCTGCCAACAATCTTTCAACCACATCCTTTTGTTGGTCATCCTCTGCTTGAGGTTTCCCATCATTGGCAATTGTCTTCCTCAATAGCTCCAATTCATTTCTATACATAGCATGCATCATCATAGTCACAATTACATTAGTTGTAATATTAAACCAAATGCATGTATCATAACATTCCAATTCATAAAACATCTTCAAAATTTCCTAGCATATCTTTATGCACTTCATCACATTATCCTCAAATGTTTCCACAAGTGCAACACAAAAATATTTCGATTGTATCTTCGGCAATACAATCCTTATCACTATGGTGTCAAAACCTATTTACTTTCATTAGCGTACAAGCTTCCTCATTCTAGAGGAAACATAATGCATAGAAAGAAATGAGTTAGGGGCTCTCCCCTTCTTCCAATTCTTTCTACACCGCTTGGGACTTTTCAGCCCAGCTGAGTTATCTCTAGAGGCCTCATCGCCTTTTCTTAACGTGGCTTCAAACAATCCTATTCAATCAAATATACTCATTTATTCATTCATTAGTCTTATATTCATTATGTGATGTTCTCAAAATGTAATCCAGGATTCTTATATATATTGTAGCTCATTGCTTAATTCTCAGCAATTATTAAGGTTGTGACTCTGTCCCCCCTGACAAAGTCTTCACACAGTTCCTCCACAGGGAACTCCCTCAGCATGAAACTTCCTTATTGCATATCCATCACTACCTGTGATGGCCTCAACCTTGAGTTAGCTTCAGTTGTTTACCAACTATTCCATAAGGAATATAAACAGGCATCTTTGTCATGCATCCAAATTATGTATCCATACATATTCTGGTTTTGTTAACTTACATCATACCTGTTCATGTTAATATCATTCATACCCAACTGGTATTAATATAAGGCTTCATATTAGGAAGCTCCACAATGCATTAACCCATGTACTCAAGCATGATTAAAAACATATAAGTATTCACCATGCTAGCTTATTTCTTGCACTTTTTCCATGTCATTCACACACATGGACATATCTGGCTTCTATATCCTTTTCCCAAGGATATTCCAATCATCCTTATGATCATGTATACACATTCGTGTATAAGTAGGTGTATCTCTTGCACCTTTTTACCTCATGCATTCACTTGATAGTTTAATTTCATCATTAGTGTCCTTTAGTTTGATATTTCAGTCACTTACAGAACTAACCTCACAGTCATATCTCGTATTGATGTTTCCTTTTCTCAAGGAAATAACCATCCTGGTCACTTTCCTCTTTATGCGAAAACGTCTAGAAAGAAAACCTTCTTGCCTCAGCATCCATAAGGTTTTACCCATCTCACTTTTCTATGGTCATGAGGAGGTATATACTCTAATTTTACTATAGAGCAGTAACTATAATTGTCAGGGATCCTATATAATCCTATCAGATTCTGTTAATCCCACAAAGGTATTAACCATTACATAATCTACCATCATCAGTGCCTGAAGTTCCAACTACCCATGCTTAGAAGCAATGTTACGAACACCAGGTCATTCATCCTTCGGGCTTTAGCTACCCTTGACAGAACCCTGCCACTTTCAGTTACCCACATTCAAGTCTTATTATAAATGTTAATTAGCATATACCTACTCCGGTAAGAGTAGTTATCACTTTGACAAAGGGCTAAAGAAATTCTTCTATTGAAATTCAACAAGAATTCCCAAAATCACAGGTTCAATTTGCAATCCTTCTCCCCAAGGAGTAAATGCAGATAACAATACCTCCTTACATGACTCGTACATGAGCCCAAGCAGGCCAAGTGTTGTAACCTGGCTCTGATACCAATTTGTAACACACCCATGACAGGGCATACAAATTTTTGCTTTTCTTAAAGGATAGATTCTCCATCCATGGTTTCTAATTTGGAAGGCCGGGGAACCAGTCCGACCTCCCGGTCAAGGATCTATGATTCTGGATCCAAACGACTCTCTGATAACCTGATGGTCTCGTTCTGTAATTAGACATAGACCCTTTCGACTTCCTGGTGCAGGTCTAAAGGTACCTGCAACCCTCCTCTTCGCACCTGTGAAATCTCATAGTCTGCACACTAGCTCCTTTTCTAATAATCTCATTCCTTGAAATGACCTTGAGTGATGGCCTTACATAACCACGCGATTATGGCCATGGCCAAGGATGGTCTGAAACCAAACTACATTTCACCCCACAATTCCCCTTGAGCCTCCACGTGTCCTTTCTTCAAAACCGTGGTTTGGATTGCAGCCCGCCCTCAACTTTTTAAAGTTCGCACATCTATGATTCCCAAAATGCTATGGGACCATCTATCTCACGATCTTGACGGTGCCTCTGAATTGACGGCTCAAATCTATACCTTTCAAAGCTGCGGATCATATCTGACCTCTTTCAAATCATGACTGTGATTTGTTTTGGAATTCCAAACTTCAAAATTCTCAAGTCTCCAACTTTCCTTTCTTCCATAAGTCAATCTTCCGGAGTGGAGGATCTGCTGACACCTTTCACTAAAGATGTGAAACTATTATTTCATCTGCAAGTCCGACCTTTGTAAGTTTCAATTCTCAAACTCTCATTTCTTCCGGAGAGATTTCTCTGAAACGACAGATCGTCTGTCGCACGTCCTCCTCAATCGACAGTTCTGCTCCTGCTTCAGGACTTTGGCCTCCTCAACCAAATCAACGGTCCTTTAGCTCCCTCCTCGATCAATGATCGAGATCTTTTCTGAGTCCTCGGATATTTTCCTCCTCTCTTTTCTTTTGAAGTTATAGATCTAGCGCTGCATGTCCACCTTCACATCGACAACTCCCATCGCTTCGAATTTCCAAACTTCGGAAATATGAGATATCAACTCTCATTTTTTCCCAATAGATTTTATCCAGAATTGATAATCCACTGATGTGTATCCCTCTCGAATCAACGACTACGATCCCCTCATGTTTTCGGACTTCGGATTTCTCAATCCTCAACTTTCACTTCCCCTCGACGTATGCGGATTACTGTCGCGTGTCCTCTCAAATCAGATGGTTGATAGTTACTTCAGGTATTTACCTAAAATCCATAGATTTATGCCATGTCCCCCTTAATCTAGTGGATATGAATTACTTCAGGACTTTACCCGGAGTACATAGATTTATTTACCTCGGACGATCCGACAGTTGAGATTTACTTCAGATGATCTGATGACTGAGATCTACTTCAGATGATCGGATGATTGAGATTTACTTCGGCTCTCCGGACTTCGGGAGTCTCAAATATCAATTGAAAACTCTCGAACATATTTCTCCGGAGTCCACGATCCATCGCCACGCATCCCTCTGGATATGGTGGTCAAGATTCACTTGGACTCTTTGGGGTTTGGGAATCCCAATTCTCAACTTTCAACTAAAACTCCAATGTAATTTACCCGAAGCTTGTGATCTATCACCACGTGTCTCTCTGGATCTAACGTTCCAAAGACCTTCGGCTCTTCATCTCTTCATACCTTCAACACTTTAGTGCTTCGTCTCTCCAGCTCTCCGGGCTTTGGAACTTTCAACTCTTATGCACCCATTTATCTGGAGTGCTTTTACCTGAAATACATGATCTCCTGACACGTATCCCCCTGGTGATAAATGACCAGGATTTACTTCGATTGTTTTTCCTCCTCCTTGTCCACAAACCTCCGAAGATGTGGATCTTATGCCATGTACCAACCCTGACGTTGGACGGTTCTGATTGACTTCGAAAATTTGGGACTTCGCAAGTCCACTCTCTTGTGTACTTTCAAAGGGTTAGGCCTCGTGCACTTTCCTTGGGATCCAACAACTGTTGGTCCTCACGCTTAGATCTGATGGCCCAAATATGATCTCCTTCTGCATGTTCTTCTAATTGTCTGGACGTGGATCCTAGCGGTCCAGATCTTTCACAATGCTCGATCCAACGGTCACTGTTGCTCCTCCTCCTGAGATTTCACTTTCTTCCCTGACTTGGAAGATTTCAGATGTTTCGAAGGTCTCGACCTTCGATTTACTTCCTTTGAGCCCTGATGTATGGGTCTCGACTTTCACTTCCCTCTTGAGCTTACAAAATTGAAAGAAGTTCACCTCTTGGACCTCATCTACACTTCTGAAAAGCGTTAGTCTCTTTTGAGCTTGGTCCTTAGGGAGTTTTGAATTCCCACGTACTCCTTGTGTTAATTTGCTCGTGTCGGATCGACGGTGCATGACCTTCCTTGATCCAACGGTCCATATCACATCACAACTTTGGGTTTCGGAAGTTTAATCACACCAATGAGAGATTCTCCCATCATGTCAACTCTGCACTCACAGATTCGATGGTCAAGGTGGGTCCTGATAGATCCTTGGATCTACGGTCCAGATCACATCACGATTTTGGGTTTCATAGGATCCATCCCCTTCATGATGATTACCAACATTCATCTATCTTGTGAAGATTGAAGGAGTCGAGGCATTAACGTCTGTGCTCCTTCTTCCAATATAGCAGTCGTGACAGACCTTGAATCCTCCTGAAAGGTCTCGTTCGTTCGTCTTCCAAATGAAAGGATATTCCCTTTCGATACTTGAATCTTTCTATCCTTCCTAAGCTTCGTCAATTATGAATGATTTAAGAGCGTTGCACTCTTTCTCCTGAACTTAACACTTAGAAGGGTCTTTTGTACAACTCTTGCACTCCTTCATCAAGTCTAGAACTTAAGTGGTTCTCGGTCTCTGCTTGCCTCGCAGAGAGCCTGTGCATATCTACACTACCTCTCCTGAGCTTAACAAACTCCATCCTCCAAGGGGATCAGAAAAACTAGGAGGGTCGACATGCATACATGAAACTATGCCCATGGTCGATGAACTCTCATTTCGTGGCTCTGGCTTAAGACACCATAGGATGCAAGCATTTACAAGCATAAAAACATGTCCAATTCATACAATTTCCTACTTGCCTAATTACACAATCAAGAAGACAGAAAAGGGGTACAGTATAAATCATTAAGCAAACATGCATATCTTTGAAAACATTCACAGTATATCAAATTTCATTACGCATTTATAGCTCAATTACATAGGGTAGGAGAATACTTACCTATTACAAGTTGCAGCCATCTAACTGACTGTGGGTGTGCACCTTTCCTCCCAACCATAGGCTCAAACGCATTCATTCTTAGCACTCTGGCCACCCCCGTGCCAAGCCCTGAACTATGCCATATCTCAGAGACCTTCTCT
Source organism: Picea mariana (assembly GCA_032191745.1). Classification (NCBI taxonomy): domain Eukaryota; kingdom Viridiplantae; phylum Streptophyta; class Pinopsida; order Pinales; family Pinaceae; genus Picea; species Picea mariana. The sequence continues at coordinate 41,760 of JASDQU010308907.1, read as the reverse complement.
CACAAAATCCTTGCGAGGTTTATCATATGCTTCCTCGGCATCAAGCTCTCATTTGAGTCGTTTTCTCTGCATACTCTCAGAGATTTTTCTCCTATGTTGTGGCCCTGGGCGAGGTTTATCAGATGCTCCCTTGGCATCAAGCTCGCGGCCTTATTTTCATCATCTGTCGAAGAGCTCTGCACATTCTCCTTACCAAATTTTATCATATATTTTTCCCAGGATGGTTCTCGTCCCATCCTGTTCCTTATGTCAGAAGGGAACTCATGTCATCTTGGTTTGTCATACCCAGTGGTACTTTGAGCTGACATTCTATAGTTATACCATGCTCCCATTCATGGGAGTGGTTGATAATTTAACCATTGGTCCTTTCTTCATTAACAGGTTTCTCTCCTTGGGATCCAAAGGAGATTTATTATCCCCATCAAGGGAAATTTGAGGTTATTTTATATAATGAACCCTCTCTTATATTTTTCACATTATTTCCTCTAGTGATATCATGGCCAGTACTTTCAAGGCTTCACCCCCACAGTCAGTTATTAGCAACTCAAACAATAATACATTTACACTGTCCACATTCCTTAGCATGGTAATCCTATTTTATGATTAATTACAAGTTGGGGGAAACAGGGGTGTTACAGTCCAACAGATACAATGGTGATGGAGTTGTTGAGATCAGTCTCCAAGTGGCAGATTGTTGGTTGTGGATCCTGATTATCTTCCTGATTCAGAGGTATTTTATTTCACCCATGTTTATACCCCATGACGAATTTACACCCCAGAAGAATGTACACTCCTCCACACAGGGGAGTGCAAGGGGGTTACCCCCCCTGTGGGGGTTCAGGGGTGAATCTCCCGAAGGAAAAATTGCCTTGTAAATGTATATTGTAATTTCATAGTAAATCTAGACCGTTCATTATAAGGTCGCAGATCTGATGGTAGAAGTTATGTTAGGGTTTTTTTCCCTAGAAGGAAACCCTCTTTTATGAGGGAAATGTATTGCGGCTATGGATCATTGTGAATATTGTAATATGAGTGAGGATACTGTGAGAGAAAGAAGAGGAAGTTACAATGGGTTTGTTGTAGGTTGTATCCCTTCATTTGTTGGATAATAATAAAAGAAGGACCTGGAAATATCTCTGGTGGGCGTAGCCCACACTGGGTGAACCACTTATATCTATGTCTCTATTGTATTGTGTATCCTCTATGTTTCATTTTCACATTTGTTTTATTTTATTGCTCCACGATCCTGTTATTCTAACATGAATCTGTGTCTCTATAGAGCTTGGTACCACATGGTCACAGGGTCCACCTTTATTTTGATTCTCTAGGCAATTTTTAAACCCTCAAAAGTATGACAATATGTGATATAAAGTATCAAATAGGACGACATATAAAACCTTTTGTCAAACTTAAAATTAGTCAATTGTGTAGTGATTTCATTTAAAATTATCTTTGTCCACTCAAAGATAGCGTTTTCATGAACCACAAAATGCAATATATATAATGCTAGTCGAGGAATTGTCTATGTAGAGTCTTGGCCAACAATTCGAGTAAATAACCATGCAAATTATTTATAAGGATTCTTTAAAGAACTTACCTGAATTCTGGATATGTCTTCAGGCATTGACACAGGTTCATGCAAATATTCTTGAAGAAGCTCTATTCCATTATTCTTTCTTTTTAAAATATTTCTAGATTCCTCCCCTTTATAGACCATGTTCGGCTCTGGCAATTTCAAAATTTCTCTAAATATTGAAGGCATCATTGAGATAGGAAAACTATTCTGCAATGCGATGACTCTTTTATTTTGAATAAGCTTATCAACACGCCACATGACAATATCCTTGCATTTAAAGACTTCTGGAACACATCCCGTGAGAACTATTCTTGAGGTCCACACTTTGTTTTCTTCTCTATCCAACAATTTTGAATAATACCAATAGGAGTGGGACTAATGATAGTTCTGATCTTCCCTAGAAAAGAGGTTCAAATTATCCCCACATAATGATTGTTTTCTAATAGCTGTCCCAACGAAGCTTGCCATCTTTTCTTGAAATATCAACTTGCACGGTAAAATGAACTTGAGTTAGATTTCTTTTTATAGAAACATTAACTCAAAATAACTATTAATAGCCTTGGTAATAGCATCATTAATTAATGGCCACTTCAACAATAAATTTGGAAGTTGGGTCCGTAGGGATAACAATAAATGTGACATTGAAAAATGTGAAGGGACAAGTAATGGCGGAGAATCAGGGTTGGTGACTAGTATGAAAAGGAAGATACACAAGTTCTATGGTCTACAAGTCTGAAAGTCCGAATGAATGAAATGCCTAAGTATTGGAAAGTATCAGGTGGACAGTGGAGAGAGTGGAGGTGCATCATGTAGATCGTCAGGTCTAAAAGTCTGAAATTTCAAAAGTATGAGACGCAAAAAAATTCTAAGTGTTGGGAAAACTTATATATGGGTGAACGGAAGATAATGAAAGTGTGAGAGTCTGAAAGTCCACCAACGTGAAAATCAACTAAGTATGGTAGTACCAAGAAAGGGAAAAAGAAGGGAGAAAAAGAAAATAGGAAAAGAGAAAGTATAAAAGGGGGAAAAGAAGAGGTAATGAAAGAAGGGAGAAAAAATAATAAGGAGGGGGAAAGCACAAAAGGGGTTCAACACCTTGCCTCGATTTTCATGTTGTACTCTTGCATTGAAAATCATTCCTCTTTCAGCAAGTTCTCCCTCCTTCTCCTTAGCTCGACTTCTCTCTCTCAACACTCTCCAAAACTCATGAAGAATACCAAACGAAGGGGCTCCTCAATTCCCAAGTCGACTCAATGGGGGAAGTTGAAGAGTCACATGATCTTATAGTGGATATGAAATTAGATCAATGGTGGGGATTAAAATTATCTTTAGTCACCCACTTCATGAAATTTCCCTAAAGTCACATTTAACTTTATCTCACATAAATTCAATTCACTAGGGACCACATTGGACACTTTCTCACCCCTAGGAACCTAAGTTGTGAGAACACTTTTCCTTGGTACTTTTTAATTATTTAACACTCCCTCTTACCCAGGAAAGTGTTCCTCACCATACCCGTCTTGTCTCTAAAGGGTACAAACTTGTCTCTTCCTGAATACTTAGTGAGGATGTCTACTACCTACTCATAAGTGGATATAAATTGTAGCTCAACTACCCCTCTCTTAACATAATCCCAGATGAATTGATATCTAATCTCGATGTATTTGGACCTGTCATGAAAAAATGGATTCTCAAAGAGTTTTATGCAACACTGATTGTCACCGTAAATCACCATGGGCCTCAACTGCACACCAAATATCCCAACCAACAACTTGTGAAGCCATATGGCCACACAATTGGCCTGAATGGTTTCCATATACTCAGCCTCTGTAGAAATTAAAGTCACTGACCTTTTCTTCTGACTGAACCAAGACACAATGATTGAGCCCAATCCAAAGAAATAACCTGAGGTAATCTTCTTATCAATGATGCATCCTACCCAATTTGAGTCAATGTAGGCAGTCAATCCGACTCCATCCCCTCTCTCATAGTTCAGGCCATTATCCACTACGCCCTTAAGGTGCTCATGGTACATGAGCACATGTTTTTTTGCCACACAATGCACTCTCTAAGGCTCCACCATAAATTGACTGAGAGTGTTTAAGAGAAAACAAATATATGGTCTAGTGTTGACCAGATACATCAAAAAACCAATCAACTAACGATACAACGTAGGATCAACCAAATATTATTAAAAATAATGAAGCTTCTTCTATTTGGTTATCATGGGTGTGGACATGAGCCTAAAATCCTCCATTTGGAATCTCCTTAGAATGTAAACAACATATCTTCTGTATCCCAAAAAGATGTGTCTTAGCTCCTGCCAAACCTCCAATCCCAAGAAGTAGTGCATCAGTCCAATGTATTTCATCTTGAACTATGAAGCAAGTCTCTTTTTGCAACCAAATATGAGTCTCTTTTCTCATGTAATGAAGAGATCATCCACATATAGCATAAGAATGAGAGGATCCTCCCCAACCACAATGAATTAAAGGTTGGGATCGGCCTCGCTCTTATCGAAACCCATCTACTACAAGTATGTATCAATCCTCGAATATCAAGCTCTAGGAGCTTACGTCAATCCATACATTGCCTTCTTCAGTCTGCACACATGAGAATCTCTCTCATGCACCTCAAATCCTTGTGGTTTCTCTATGTACACCTCCTCTTGTATGAGATCATTCAGAAATGCAGTCTTTACATCCATCTAATGGATCTTCCAACCCATCTCTGCAACAATGGATATCACTACCCTGATCAAGGTACATATAGAAACCAAAGTGAAGGTCTCATCATAATCTACTCCCTCTACCTGCGATAACCCTCAAGCTACAAACCAAGATTTGTACTTCTCAAATCTGCCATCAACAACATTTTTTATTTTGTAGAGCCACCTGCAAGTCACTACTAACTTTCCCTCAGATCTTGGAACCACCTCCCAAACACAATTATTCATGGTGGAATTGTAATCTTCCACCATGGCATCCTTCCATACCTACTGACCTACTGCCTTCTCAAAGGTGGAAGGCTCAGACTCAATGATGTTTCTCACCAGTGGACCTATAGTCCCTGAAGCAGGTGGTCCTGAACTTTGTGTCAATGTACTCTGTGAAGGACTCACTTGAATCTAAGGAGCTTACGGCTCCCCCTGCTCAACATCCATTGACCTCCTAAAGGCTATATCCTCCTCAAATCTCACATCTTTCCGCACAATTTTCTTCCTCAAAGAGGGCATGTATATGTGGTAATCCTTTGAAGTCTCGTTATACCCAAAAAATATTTCCTTCTATATCGTTGGTTCTAGTTTTTTCGTCTTCTCAGAAGGGACATGTGAATATGTAAGGAACCCAAAAATATTGAAGTGCTCAACATCAGGCTTCTTCCAAGAGAAAGCCTCTGCAAGAGTCTTATCCCCTAATACTTTGTGTGGACTTCTATTCTGCAGATAAACTGCAGTGTTGCATGCCTCATCCCAAAGAAAGAGTGGTAGCCCCTAATCATGTAACATGGCTCTCATAACCCAAATAATGGCCCTTTTCTTCCTCTCAACAACCCCATTTTGCTATGGGTTGTAGGGAACATTCAAATTTCTTTTAATGCCTTCTTTAGCACAGAATTCATTGAACTCATTGGAGGTATAATCACCCCCATTGTTCAATCTCAACACTTTGATTTTCTTCCCTGATTGGTTCTCCACAAGATATTTCAACTCTTGGAACCAATTGAAGATATGTCCTTTGGTATTCATGAATAAAATCCAAGATTTCTTGGAGAAGTCATCAATGAAAATTGCATAATACTCAAAACCACTCAAATATATAGAAGACATAGGACCACATACATCAGAATGAATCAAATCAAGAATACTTGCTACTCTTTTGTCACTTCTTGGAAAAAAAATCTTGGTGTACTTCCCAAGAGCACACCCCTTGCACACCTTCTGGTGCTCTATATTTAACTCTAGCACACCAATGACAATATCTCTTGATATCCACATAGCCCCATGATGCAAATGGGCCATCCTCCTATGCCATAACTCACAATGCTCACTATTGTTAACACTATGCATCAATGCTCTAGTTGGATAAAACATGAGCTTGTACAACTTCTCGTGTTGGATAACTTTCACTTTGGCCAAAGTGACACTAGATCCCTTAGGATACAAGAACACATTCCCATCATGGAGCAACACCTCATATCCCCTATCCTTAATAGTGGAAACTAACACCAAGTTCTTCTTCAAGACTGAAACATATAGGACATCTCTCAACAACAGGGGAGGTAGAGACTCCCTCTAAAATGATATTTTCCCACTACCAATTGCCTTGACCACTCAGTCATCTCCAAGAACCACCTCAAGATCCCCAATCTCTGTAATATCTATGAAATACTCATGAACACCTATCATATGGTGAGAGGCACCGCTATCAATGTACCAAATATTGGTAGATGATGCTCTAAAGGAAAGAAACACCAACAATGAATACTCCTTCTTGAACCTGTGAGAAAAATCCTCCACATATGTTGAAGCTGCAACTTGCTTATTCTTATTATTAGGACATTTTCCAACATAGTTCCCAAACTTATGACATGCAAGTCACTTGACTTTTCTCATGTCCTTCTTCCCTTCATCCTTTTGCTTGTTCCCATCCTTGGAACCCTTCTTGGACTTATTCTTTCCTTTAGCTGCAAGTGCCACATTCTCCTCATCATTACATGTGGATGAACCCCCCTACACATATCCTCTTCAATTTTCCTCTTGAATGAAGTCATCCCAAAGATGATCCCACTTGGGAATATTTTCCCTTGCCACAATGTCCTCAAAAAATAAATCCCATTGTTTCGTCACCCCATTCAAAGTAGTCCTCACAAGTTCACTATCAACAACAACCTCCCAAACTATTGAATTTTTTATGATGGATGAAGAACATGTAGTTTATTTCTGTTATAGCATGAGCTTGAACCATAAACACTGCAACAACAATACACAAGCTGCAGTAAACCAAGATCACAAGAAGAATAACCATGCACAAAAGACAATAGAAATTATCTTGGGGAAACCCTTCTCAACCAAGGGAAAAACCCAACAATCCTTTTTCGATATTTCCAAGAGAATATCACCCTCTCCACCGAAAATATAGGTGCCAACAAAGGTGGCCCTCAAGACAAAACCCTAGCACACAATAGGGTGCTCTATGACCAAGAAGGATAATGCCTAGAAAAGGGTGTGCACTCCAGTCCTCCAATTTCATACCATGTGTTTAGTGAATGATATATATGATCCACAATGGGGATCTATCTCTTATTTATACATGACCTAGCACATCAAATGGATGTATCTATTGGCACAATAGGGCCGACCTGTAAGAGTGAATAATATAATTAATCTTTACACAATATTAATTATCTTTACATGGTGGGGTTGACTTGTACCCTTTAGAATACAAATTAGGTTTTTACCAAAGTCTTACTCTTTAACAATATAGCAAGGGATCTCACACATCCTCTAGTGTTCTGCCACTAGGGACACGTCCACTTGTGCTCAGCCACAGGGACGTCACTCTCAACAGATCAACTCAACTAAGTCCATAGGAGTACTATTTGTAGAGCCATCTCAAGTCGACTCAACTAAGTCCATAGGAGTCTAACAAGAGACCATCTCAAGTCGTCTCAACTCGGTCCAGAGGATCATGACAAGAGAGCACACACATCATCTCAACTCATTCTAGAGGAGTATGACTCACCCATCACATGGGCCTTCTTACAGATCGTCTCAACTCAGTCCATAGGAGATCGACCTAGAGAATGTCTCATGAAGTTGCAATCAACAACACTCCCTCTCAGTTAGGGAGGAATTCTCCACCAGGCCAAGTGTCTCACGAAATTACTCAAACTTCATCATGGAAAGTGGTTTGGTGAAGACATTTGCAACCTACTCGTGTGTAGAAAGTTACTACACATGTACTGATTTCCTTTGCACCATATCTCTTATATAATGGTATTTGATCTCGATGTGTTTCTATTTATCGTGAAACACATGATTCTCTGAGAGATTCACACAACTCTGGTTATCACAATGGATAATGGTGGAATCCATCTCATGTCCAAATAAGTCTGCACGGAGATTTTGAAGTCACACTACAGAAGGAACTGATAGAAATGGGACAACTCCTTAAGAAATTCGGGGAAGCCCAGACCACGAGTAGAAGTAGAGGCATAGAGCCATCGACCACACAGACCATAGAAAGGGTGGAGGTAGAAGAACGCGACCCAGTTCTTTCAATACCACATGCACATTCCACGATCTATATAAATCCTAGCATGTTGAGAAAGGATGAAATTATGGGACAGACACCACTGAAGGATTTGGATCTTATCCAATTGGTCCTGACACGGATGCCATAAAAAGAATTATACAAACTATGGGTTAGCGTCGACCATGAGATGTAATCACGAGCACATAAAAGTTTAGTCGAGCTACAACAAGCAACAAAGAAGCAGGAAGCACTGGAAACAGTTTATGCACAGGCCAAATCTGAAACTCAGGAGGAGAAAGAATGTAGAAACAAGCTAGAACGCAGAGTGGAAGAAATTTTTGGGAAACTCCCAGCTACTATGCAAGGAAATGAAATCCCAACCACAAAAAAGATCGACCAAATTGTGCAGGCAATCGATCAGTATCAGAAGGAGATCGAGACTCTCTGCAGATAGATTAGACTGACAACTCCACCAGCAGTGAAGGAGCAACGGAAGCAAGAAGCAGCAATGCAACTGCAGGAGCTAGGAAAACAAGTCAGCACGGTAGCCGACTCGCTGAATAAAGTAGCGCAACTTTGGACAAGGCTGGAAGAGGATCCACAAGTCCAACACTGGGACAAGGAGGAGGAGAGGATCAATGCAACGATCCAAGAACTCAAGCAGTGACAGAAGACCATACCAATTCTGGAACGAGTCAAGGGAACGCAAGAGTTGAAGAAGATACAGGTAGAAATTATCACCACGCAAACACAGAAACAAGACTGTTAGGATCAAATAGAACCGTTGCAGGAATGGGTAGCAAAAGTACTTGCGCAGTAGAAGAAGCCAGAAAAAAGACAGCACAGACTCAGCTAGAATGCGCAGGATTGATGAGCGAGGAAGTGGCAGCTCAGACGGTCGACACCATCAAAGAGAAAACCATGCAGGCATTGACAAAAGAGATAGAGCTGCAGGAACAGTTTCAGACGATCACCAAGGAGATCAAGGAAGCATAGAGCAATTAGGTGACTCATGTCAGTGTTGGGGGCCTGTTGGCACCAGGATGAAGGGGAAAGAAGAATGATTGTGGGAAAGAAAGCGTGTAGAAAACTCAAGTAACAACTAGCAAAAGAACAACACACTCGCATGCAAAAAAGCGTGCACAAAGGAAAGCGACAGTTGGAGGAGGAACAACACTCGTATGGGAGAAATACCTAACGTAAGAAGGGTTAGGGTTTTGGTAATATTCGGTAAAAAAATTCTGAAGAGACAGAAATGTAAAAAGATAGATACAAAAGTATCGTATAGAGAGAGTTTTTAGTAGTTGGTAGTAATTCTTTAATATTTTGAGCTGTATGAACCGATTTTGTAAGATGTTGAGTAGAGAAGATACGAGGGAAGGTAGATCTGAGGATTAGACCACAGGTTGTGGAGCCTGGTGCAATCTAGTTCACCTCACATAGATCTTACCCAGTTTTGTGGAGAATTGTAAGCGTGTGGCGCCAGGAATGCAGAACTGCCATAATAAAAGAGCCAAGAGTCAAATCTTTGTGGATGTAGCCCGGGAGGGGGTGAACCACGGTAATACTCGTTTAATATGTTGAATGTATGCATATCTCTTATTTCTTTCAGCAATTATGGGTTAAGATTGATGAATGATTTAATACATTGTTATGAATCTGGTTATACTTTGCTTAAATTACACTATGGGATATACGTATGCGACTCCAAGGAATAAGTAGTTTCCCTTACAGCTCACAGTATCTGGTGTTAATCAAGAAACCTTTGTCCCCTACTTTGTCCTAGACTGTGAACACCTGAGTCTCACAACCACCCATTTAAAGATATCTCAAGTGAGACTACGCAGCGCCTTCTGGGTGTTGTGTTGCCTTTTGGTTTACCAGGAGGGTTGATAGTTTTATAGGCTTTGTTGGAACCCTGAATGACATGAACCCTAGGTCAATGATTTAGATAACCCAAGAAGGGAATTGATAACCAACAGGATCTATCTCTTATTTACACATGACCTAGCACATCAAATGGATGTGTCTATTAGCACAATAGGGCCAACCTGTACAATTGAATAATATAATTAATATTAATTATCTTTACATGGTGGGGCCGACTTGTACCCTTTAAAATATAAATTAGGAATTTACCAAAGTCTTACTCTTTGACAATATAGCAAGGGATATCACACATCCTCTAGTGCTCTGCAACTAGGGACATGTCTACCTGTGCTCAGCCACAGGGACGTCACTCTCAACAGATCGTCGCAACTAAGTCCATAGGAGTACTATCTGGAGAGCCATCTCAAGTCAACTCAACTAAGTCCATAGGAGTCTGACATGAGAGCATCTCAAGTCATCTCAACTCAGTCTAGAGGATCACAACAAGAGACCACACACGTCATCTCAACTCAGTCTAGAGGAGTATGACTCACCCATAAAATGGGAATTCTCTCAAATCGTCTCAACTTAGTCCAGAGGATAATGACCTAGAGGGTCTCAATAAGCTGCAATCAACAACACCAACAACACCAAGTTCATCCCTCATTTGAGTTAACTTGGTAAGATAGGTGGAAACACTTTTAGTCTTGGTCATTTTAATGCTCTTCAGTTTCTCCCTCAATACCATTTTCTAATTTTCATTGGAACTCTGGTAAAGTTTGGTTTGTTGGTTTTTATTCATATGAGATATGAGAGATATTCGATATATTATTACAATAATGAGTGTTCCATATATAGGGAACATAAGGTGACCATCCATGAAAGGATGTGTCCCTTGAATAATCAATAACTATTTATTATTATCATTTACTTATTATATACTATATTTAATAATCAATAATAAT
>JASDQU010308907.1:619-31043 GCA_032191745.1 Picea mariana | reverse complement strand
AAATGGTTACCCTTGGCAGAATGGTGGTATAACAATTTCTTTCATACTGCAACAAAAATGACACCATTTATGGCACTTAATGGATACCACCCTCCTTCCATCACTTCTTCTCTAAAAGAAAAATCTAAGGTTCAAGCAGTGGAATATCACATCGAACATCAACAACAAGTTCTCCAAATCTTAAAAGACAACCTGACCATGGCACAAAATCACATGAAACAACAAGCAAATCAACATCATAGTGAAAGAAGTTTTGAAGTAGGGGATTGGGTGTTTTTAAGACTACAACCATACAAACAAATGTCCCTCAAGCAAGCCAAGAAGGATAATAAATTATCACCAAAGTACTATGGCCCTTACAAGGTGTTGCAAGAGATTGGTACTATGGCATACAAATTGGAGTTGNACGAGTCTTTTATACAGAAGCATCTAGAATTTCTAAAGCGTTACAGACAACACTTGTCTCAAGGGGAGGGGCATGTTAAGCCCTAAATAATGGCACATTACCCCTTAATTGGGGCCTATTACATTAGTAATGTTATTTTTTTTATGTCGGTTTGGGTCCATTAGTTGTAATTGTACCTCCTAGTCTTCTATATATACCAATGAGACATTTTCATTTGGAATCATCTTGTATTTGGACATTTATGTGGTGTATAAGGAGGTTGCCCCCTCGAAGAGGCTTATTATCTGAATTTCTCTCTTTTTCAAGGCGTTGAGTACTTATTCTGAGGTTTTTCTATGCTATAATGATATTTGGTTCTTAACAAATTCTTGTAACTTATAACCCTTATTTTTTATAACACCTATAATTCCCAATTATTATAGACACTATTATCATTAATCCTATAACCATTATCCCTACTTACCCCTAACCTGATGACTCCTATCACCTTAAACCTTTAACCTATAAATTGTAAATAACATAATATATAATGCACGTAAACATTTTAATAAATAACCCATATAATCTCTATCAAATCTAATCGTTATTGCTCCTATAAGGTTTAACCCCCAACCCTTATAAACCTTAACCCATATAACCTCTAACACATACAACCCCTTTAACACTAATCCTTGTAACTTATAACCCTATAACTCCTTATTGTTATGGCCCTTATTATCAATAACCCTATAACCAATACCTCCACTAAACCCTAACCCTATGCCTCCTATCACCCTAAACCTTTAAACTATAAATTGTAAATAACATAACTTACAACATATATCAATTTTTTAATAACTAACCCATATAACTTTTATCGAATCTAACCCTTAAACCTTATAGCCCGTATAACATGTAAACAACAATCCTTATATCAACCAACCCAAACACTTTATTTAAGCCTTAATCCCAATCTTTATAATTCCTACCCCTCATATCAACCAAACCAACAAATTTATTCAACGTTAATCCTAATAAAACTTTATTCACCCTTAATCCTAATATTTATAACTGCATGAACACCTAACCTCACATATAACCCCTATAATGTTGGTTGTGGAGCTTGATTATCTTCATGTTTCATAGGTCTTTGTTTTTAGCCGTGTTTATACCCCAAGAAGACTGTACACGCCTCCACGCGGTGGGGGGTGGGGGGGTTGCAGGGGGGGCTTCCCCCCCTACAGGGTCTAGGGGCAAGCAGGCCACCGACGAGTGTTCGAGGGACAATGTTCCCTAATGGGAGTTCGGGGAAGAAGCCCCTGAAGGAAAAATTGCCTTGTAAATGTATATTGTAATTTCATAGTAAATATGGACCGTTCATTATAAGGTCGCAGATCTGACGATAGAAGTTATGTTAGGGTTTTTTCCCTAGAAGGAAACCCTCTTTTATGAGGGAATTGTATTGCGGCTATGTATCATTGCAATTATTGTATTTTGAGAGAGGAGACTATGAGAGAAAGAAGAGGAAGTTACAATGGGTGTGTTGTAGGTTGTATCCCTCCATTTGCTGGATAATAAAAAGGAAGGACCTGGAAATTTCTCTGGTGGACGTAGCCCACACTGGGTGAACCATGTATATCTATGTCTCTATTGTATTGTGTATCTTCTGTGTTTTATTTCCGCATTTTATTTTATTTTATTGATATGTGATCCTATTTTTCTAACAACTGGTATCAGAGAGAAAGGTAACTTGCAGGAAAAGAGGGTTCCTGGTTCGAGTGGGAATAATAACGAAAGATGGAAAGTTTAGGGTCGCTAAATTTAAAGGCCAAAACTACCAATTATGGAATATGAAGATGGAAGATTATTTATATCAGAAGGATCTATTCCTACCATTGGGTGGAATAGCAAAGAAGTCGATGACCATGAAGGATGAAGAATGGGAGGTTCTTGACAGAAAGACACTAGGAAAGATACGACTAAGCCTGGCACCATCGGTGGCTTTCAATATTTTGAAAGAAAAGACAATGAAGGAGTCGATGGACGCATGGGCTAAACCGTACAAAAAACCCTCGACATCCAATAAGGTATTTCTAATGAAGAGATTATTTAATATGAAGATGCCAGAAGGTGGGTTTGTTGCAGATCATTTAAATGAATTTAATACGGTTACTAATCAACTAAGTTATGTAAAAGTGGACTTTGATGATGAGGTCATGGCTCTTCTAATCTTGTGATCATTGCCAAAAAGTTGGAACAACTTGGTCATGGTTGTAAGTAACTATGTCTCTGGTTCAAACACTTTAAAATTTGATGATGTTGTTGGTGTTATCCTTAGCGAGGAAATGCGACGGAAAAGCACATGTGAGACATCAAGTAATGTGTTAAACATGGAGAACAAAGGAAGACAAAAGGATAGAGGAAAGGGCTCAGGGAACCAAGAGAATTCTAGGAAGGGAAGATCCAAATCCAAACTGGGAAAGATAGAGTGTTGGAATTGTGGGAAGAAAGGACATCTAAAGAAAGACTGCAGAGCTCCAAAGAAACAAAGAGATGGACAACAAGAGAAAAATTAGAAAGCAAATGTAACAGGTGATGTGTTACACGATGCTTTGATTCTTTCTATGGATAATATTTCTGAGTATTGGGTAGTAGATTCAGGGGCTTCATTTCATTCCACACCCCATAGGAAATTTTTTCTAGATTATGTTCAAGGTGATTTTGGACAGGTTCATTTGGGTGATGGTGCACCATGAAAAATTGTTGGAATGAGAAAGGTAAAAATAAAGCAAAGGAATGGAAACCAATGGTTGTTGAAAGAGGTAAGACATGTTCCAGATCTAAGGAAAAATATAATTTCAACAAGGCATTTGGCAAGTGAAGGTTGTATATCCATATTTACAGATAAGGTGTGGAAGGTCTCCAAAGGATCATCAGTGATAGAAAAAGGAGAGAAGGTAGGTACATTGTATTTATGTACTGATAATACTGACTCTTCTATCTCTTTAGGTTCTACAGGAGTGGATACAACACTATGGCATCATAGGCTTGGACACATGACTAAGAAGGGGATGCAGATACTTCACAAAAGAAATTTGTTTCCAGATCTTAAACAATTTGATTTGAATTTATGTGAGCATTCTGTTTATGGAAAACATAAGAGAGTCGGATTTCTCAGAGTTGGAAAAGAAAAGAAGAGTGAAAGGTTAGAGCTTGTGCATACAGATGTATGGGGACCAACTCAAGTATCATCTCTTGGTGTCTCTCATTATTATGTTACTTTTATTCATGATGCAACTAGAAAAACTTGGGTTTATTGCATTAGAAAAAAATATGATGTTTTTGATACTTTTAAGAAATGGAAATCTTTGGTTGAGAATGAGACATGAAAAAGGTTGAAGTGTCTTAAATAAGACAATGGATGTGAATATTGCAGCAAGGAGTTTGATGATTATTGTTCATACTATGGGATTCATAGAGAGAAGACAGTTCCAGGAACACCACGAGAAAATGGTGTGTTAGAAAGGATGAACATGACAATCATGGAGCGTGCAAGGAGTATAAGATTGCATTCTGGTTTTTCCTTACAGTTCTGGGTAGATGATGTAAATATTGTTGTTTACTTAATAAATAGAGGACCTTCAAGCTCTTTGGATGGTGGAATTCCAGAGGAGGCATGGACATGTAAAAAGGTAAATTATTCTTTTTTGAAGACTCTAGGTTGTGAAGCATTTGTCCATATTGATAAAGAAAATAGAACAAAGCTTGAGGCAAAATTCAAGAAGTGTACCTTTATTGGATATAGTGTTAATGATTTTGGTTATCGTTTATGAGATTATGAAAATTACAAAATCATTAGGATTAGAGATATCATATTCAATGAGAAGGTCATGTACACAGATCAATTGCAGGGAAAGAAACAATTAAAAGAAAAATGAGAATACACAGTGCTTGATGGGATCACTGAAAAAGAAATTCCAAAGGTACCAGAAAATCGAAATGTACAACAACAGGAGAAACATGTACCTGAAACTCATGCAAGTGTTGTTAGAATATCTATAGGTTATGTAGACCCCTTGAATGATACTCTCCTTCATTGTATTATTTATTGTTGACTGATTCTGATGAACCAAAATGTTATGAAGAGGCAATGCATGTAGACATTAAAAAGAAGTGGGAGCAAGGCGTGAAAGAGGAAATGAATTCCCTGGTACATAACCAGACTTGGGACTTGGTTCAGTTTCCTGCAAGAAAAAGAGCATTGTAGAATAAATGGGTTTACAAGTTGAAGGAAGAAGATGGAAGCAAAAAGAGGTACAAGGATAGACTTGTTGTAAAGGGGTTTGCACAAAATAAAGGTATATATTTTGATGAAATATNTTTTAAGTTTTGTGGCAGTAGAAGATTTACATCTTGAACAGTTAGATGTAAAAACAACTTTTCTCCATGGGGATTTGGAGGAAGAGATTTATATGCAGTAGCCACAGGGGTATGAGGTCAAAGGGAAGGAAAATTTGGTATGCAGGTTGAATAAGAGATTGTATGGCCTAAATCAAGCTCCAATGCAATGGTATTTAAAGTTTGATAGGTTTATGACAGAACAAGGTTATAGTAGATGTCATTCTGATCACTGTGTTTATTTAAAAAAACTAGAAAATGGAAGTTATATTATCTTGTTAATGTATGTAGATGACATGCTTGTTGCAGGGTATAATATGCAGGATGTAAATGTGTTCAAGAAGAAATTTGCTAATTCATTTTCGATGAAGGATTTGGGTGCTGCAAAGAAAATCCTTGGTATGAGAATAACAAGAGATAGGAAAAATCACAATTTGACATTGTCTCAGGGTGAGTACATAGAGAAGGTGTTGGAGAGGTTTAGAATGCAGAATGCAAAATCGGTTAGTACACCTTTGGCCAACTATTTCAAATTAACCAAATAAACGTGTCCCAAGGCATAAGATGAGATATAATACATGTATAGGGTCCCTTATTCATCAACAATTGGTAGCTTGATGTATGTGATGGTTTGCACAAGACTAGATATTGCACATGCAATGGGAGTTGTGAGTAGGTATATGAACAATCAGAGAAAAGAACACTGGGAGGCAGTAAAGTGGATTCTCAGGTATTTGAAAGGTACTACTACTCATGCATTATGTTTTGGAGGTTCATACATTGTTCTACAAGGATATGTTGATTCTGAAACTGAGTTCGTGCTCAGTTTCTGTTGGTCTTCAAGCATGAAGGTGAAGATGAGAAATTTTTAGGTTCAAGGTGGAGTATAGTCCAATAGGTACAACATCAATGGAGTTGTTGTGATCAGTCTCCAAGTGGGAGATTATTGGTTGTGGAGCATGATTATCTTCATGTTTCATAGGTCTTTTTTTTCAACCATGTTTATACCCCATGAAGACTGTACACCCCAGAATACTGTACACCCCTATGTTGAGGAAAATATATGAAATAATCTTACTCAAGCATTTTCATATCTTGCTTGGATAAGGCAAGATAGACGAGAATATCACCCTATGTTTATAGCCTCAAAATTTGTTTCCTAATCAACAAGCATTAGTTACAAGGGCTTAGGCTGATTTTTTATAAATAAAATATTGCTGTAAAATTCAATATTTTATATAATTTTCTGAATATAACAGATGCAAAAGTAAATGTGGAGACAAAATGAAAAATACCAAGTCAATATTTAACACATATGAGATAGACTAGAAATCACGTATTTCATTCCAAAGAATCAAAAGAATAGTTCTCTTTACAAAAATCCTTGAGGGAGTTTGTACCAAAGTCAAACTTAGATGTCCCTGATGAAAAACATACAAAAGGACTTCTGACAGAAAGTAAAAAGCTGAACTTTAAAAGCTGGATCAACTTGCCATAGATTGCTGCCCACTTGACTCTCTGAAAAACAGGTGTTTGAATGATGTAATTCAGCCTTGAATCTTGTTGTCTACAATAGGACCCTTAGTATGCTTTCTCCTTTTATTCTCCCCTTGTTCTCCCTTCTCTTTTTGCCTTTAAGCAATCAAAATTAGTTGAAGTAGTTCAACTACTTTTTTTAGTTAATTTAACTAAACTCAACCAACTTTTAGTTTAGGGGAAAAATTAATATAATAATAAATAAGGGTCTTTAATAAATAATAGCTAGTAGGTGGGACCCCTTGTGACTCCCTTTAGTTTATTAACAAAAATAAACACAACTAGTCAATCAATCAATAAATAAATATACTCAAAAACCATATTTGCCACTTTGGGAGGCAATTTTCCCTTTACTGTCGTTGTCTCCCTTTGATTTATCTGAATTAGCCTTAGGCTGTGTGGAGCCTTTAGGCTCTATCTCATTGATAACATGAGAATAGTCATCTCTCAAGTGCATGTGGGATGAAACGGATTTGGTGGAATTACTTGAGGGAGAGGAGGGGGTAGCAACAACTTTTCCTTTATCATGTGCATGGTGAGTTTCGGTTTTCAGTCTCTTGCTTGTGTGGGAAGACTGTATAGGTGAGTGTGCAGGGGCAATTTGGACAATTGGTTTAACTAGTGGAGGAGGAGCAGGTAGAGACAAATTGGGCTAGCCACGATGTTGGGAGACTGCTGGGTGAACAATCTCTTGTCATCTGTCATTTTCAGTGACTTCAGGTTGTAATGAGACACGAGGGGGAACTGGAATACCAGGGACATGATGGGGTTGGAAGGGAGGCATTTCTGGCCTAGGTTGGACAACCCCTTGTCCAGTCCATTTGAAAAATCCAGCTTGGAAGAGTTGGTTTAACTCTTGTGGGTTTGCATCAAAATGTATCGAAAACCTTGGCCTCTTAGGGCCTCTGTTCCAATTTCCTCTTCCCCTGTTATTTCGGCAATGACTTCCTCTGCTAAAGAAGCTCATTCTTGTATGTAGCGTTTATTAGCAACTAGATTCTTAAACAAACCATACATGACATCTCTTTAAATATGAAATTTTTTTGGCTCAACAACACATCAGACCATGCAATCCAATCCATAAAAATTGTTTAATGCTTGCCAATGAGCAGGGGGTGAATAAGGGTTCTGGGATATCCGAGGGGGTTGTATTGAGTGAAAAGTGATAAAATGAAAGGGATTAGATCATGATTATTGCTCAACAAATCATTAAACAATCATCTGTGTTGTAATAACAAAACATATCATCTGTAACCAATTTTTGTGTCATCCTTTAATTTCTATAATATAGAGTTTCCCTTTAATTATAATTTAATTTTAAGAACAGGGCGTTCAAAGTGAATATGGGAACGTGAGGGGATTCATAATGTGCGAAAAAGTGAGAGAATGGCAGGGAAGTTAATGGACATTGTTCATAAAACAAATTAAGTAATCAATAATCATAACTCTGTACTAAAATCAATCCAAAAAACACCAACACCACACCAACATTTACTGTGTACCAAATTTTTTGTTGTAGCATTTAAATTTCCCAGAATTCCTCAATTCATAACAGTCTGTGTAACCATAACTCATAACCAAAACAAACTTTCCATTCAACAGTCCTGTTTAAGAAGTGTTGGTCTTTTATTTCTTTTCCTTCCTTTTAAGAATTTAAAGAAAACACACAACAATACGCTCGACCCCTATCCCATAATGCAAAACATCCACTATCTACCAATTTACAATCGGACCCAATTAAAATATACACATGTCCTTTTTTTCAAATACGAATAGACTTCCAAAATATGACCGATTACGCAAAGTCTTCATCATATCAATCAACAAGGTGTTGCAACGAAACCACAGTTAACATAAAACCCGAGCCTTATCATTGTTGATATAACCATTGGTAATATATAAGATGATCCAATAATATATACGAGGCGAACATAGCCAATTACACACAAGTATCATTTTCACAATTAGCCACAACCCTGATCAGGCCTAACAAAACACACAGGTGTTTCCAATTGCAATTAGGACCACGCTGTAAAAACACAGTGAGTGAAATCATAAAGAAGACAACCCTCGACTATATATAATTTCCCATTCCCATTTGTAACTGTTCAACCAATTTAATCATAGAAAGATGAGATAGAGACTCGACGAAAAACCTCCATAACCATTCCACTGATAAACCAATATTTGACAACCAAGAAGATGCTCGAAGGGAGCAAGACAGTTGGAGATTAAAATTAGGCTCTGTCGAAAACAAATGTAGGGAGACAAACCAGAGCGTGCTCCTCTTTTAACAATAGCACAAAGAACTGGAGGTATTCAAGGAATTATCAACCACATGAAAAATACCTTTCGAAACAGACACAATAGTAAGCCACAAAGTCTTCTTATTACTCCCAGTCTGGGCAATGGAACCAATAGTTAGCCACCGAGGAAAGCAAAGACGAGTAGGGTAAAAAAAGCCAATGCACATAGTGCATTTATCACTTGTAAAGGAGAGGCAAAATTGTTTGAACAATGACAGTTATTAAAAGAACAAACAGAGATATAACCTCTCTGCCCACTACCCTAAGAATCGAACAACTTGATAGAAATACCAGTGAGGACGCATAACGCCAAGGTATAACTTATATCACCCCACAACCATACAATACATATTAATATTATGGGCACCTAAAGACTGGATCTTGGGATACTTTGGTGAAAGGACATTAAGAATAAGCCCACGACCATGACTCTGGGTTTGAAGAAATAACACAACAACCAAATGGCAATCCAAATGTGACTGGATGAGGGTTACAATCATAACTGTGAGGGAACAACCAACGATAATACACAAAACGAAACCCTCCACCATTAATACATAGCGATATGTAACACATTCACTCATTATCCACAGAGACCCATCATGATATTAAACTGACCGAGCAACTAGTCAATGAAAAACTTAAACAAAACCCAATTCTCTTGCTTGCAATCCGAAACATTTACAATCATCTGAGAGAGAAATAACACGTATTTACACAGTCCAAATTCTCAGGAACACACAAATCCAAGCATTACTGAGCCATTATTTGTTCACACACAGAGAATCTTTCATGGATGGAGAGAAAAATAACCATACCTGTAACAAAAATCTTAAAAGGGAAAGTTGGCCAAGCCTTCTTCTTCCAAAGAGCCTGAAATGCAGAGCTTCACAACCAACAGACCGAAAATGCAACAAGGAACAATGCTAGGGTGACGACCGATAGGGGGAGTATGGAGGGACGTGCAGTAAATGCACGTCGCTTCCATCTCCTGGACTATTCAATTCGATGTACGAGACAACCAAACATTCGCCAATCAATTAAACCATGTATTCAATGCCCAAACATTTGAAATATGCAACAATATCCTTTGCATAGTGTGCCACCCAAACATTTACATGTTAACCCTTGCCAAGTTCTATGCCATCATACATATTGCAATGTTATATGCACCCAAAACAAATATAATGAAAATCACATAGCCACTATTCAACCATAGTATAGAAGTTATGACTAACACCAACATCCTTTTACTTTTCCATTCGAATTTGCATATAACCTTTTATCATAGCTCAAACAAAGATCCTTTCTCTTTAGGATTTTTTTCATAGGTTTTTTTTCTTTGTTTTGATTATGTTATCACTAATATATCTCTTGTATATGTGTGGCTAGGTAATCAATCACAATGATTAGTGACATGGTTAAATCATAGCAACTGTAAATATATTCCCATCATAACAACAAAAAAATGCTTTGAATTGCAGAAGCATTTCATAAAATGCATCATCCACCTGTTACTATGTCGAAATGAAACAAAGACTGCATTTTCAACCATGTAGGACTGTGTAAGCAACATTAAAACAGTAGCAGAAAAATGTGTGATATGTCTATCCTTGCGCCTCTAGTATACAA
This sequence comes from Picea mariana, assembly GCA_032191745.1. Taxonomy (NCBI): domain Eukaryota; kingdom Viridiplantae; phylum Streptophyta; class Pinopsida; order Pinales; family Pinaceae; genus Picea; species Picea mariana. Next base: position 20,786 of record JASDQU010308907.1, on the reverse strand, counting down.
GGGGTCCCACCTACTAGTATTATATTATTAGCATAGTTAAATAATAGGGCTTTAGCAATACTTTATGGGCGGAATTCATCGTTACGATTTTAATCGTCAACAAACTGGCGACTCCATAGGGAAATATGTTTCCAACAGATTGAGAACTCAGAATGTCTGGTTTGATAGACCAAGTAACATCAGATCAAGAATATATATTAAATCATAATGATTATGCAACAGGGGTAAGTGAGCGGATTTAATGGAAAAATGACCGGGAATTTGGGAATAACTCATGGAAAGTGTTAAGTATGAGAGGTTTTATCCCTGTAAGCATAATCATTCAACTAAAATTTTCTCTTGAATTCAAGGAGAATTTTTTTTCTGAACTTGCTCTTTTGAATCTCGAAATGGATGAAGAAACGAAAAGCAGAAGCATGATGTAACCAACTATCTCATAAAACAATAGTGAAAGAAGATAACAAATTCAATGATGCTTTCAGGGGGAACATCATAACAATCGTGTAATATTGATTGTTATTGATTAACAATACTTTGCAGAAGTGTCGTTGTGGCAAAACTGTTCCAACATTTTATTTTTGACAAAAATTGAAATCAAAAGAACAAAAAGAAAGAAATGTCATAATAGAAATGAACAACAAAATCGAAAACAACAGAAATGAAATGATCAGAAATGGAAAACTACTAATATGAAAGAAGAATGAAAAATTATTAAAATACATAAACAATCCAAACAACGTTAAACTCTTCAAGTTGATTCCACATACTGTTTTAAGTGAGAATTGTTAGTGCTGTAGGAAAACAATCGCTCTTGTAAATCCTTTAGAATGTAAGAATTTGCACCCAGGACAAAAGCGATCTTGAAAGGACCCAGCCATAAGTTTTTAAAATTTGAATTTCTTCCCCTATCAACATGAATTCAATCCCACAACAGTACCTTCTCATTGACTTTAAATTTGACATCTTTGACACTCTTTTTGAAATATTTTTTAACTGTCTATTGTCTTCTCTTTATGTTACCCAAGGCAACCGTCCTTTGCTCCTCCAAAGCTAGGAGTGCATTCATCCATTGTGAAACATCAGAAGAATTTAATTCTTCGACCTGTAGCATTAACCTTAAGGAGGAAATTTCCAACTCAGTAGGCAGAATGGCTTCTTGACCATAAAGAAGCTGGAAAGGAGTGCAACCAATGCTCACCTCGGTGGTAGTTCTATCTGCCCAAAGGGCGTAAGTGAGGAGAGTGTGCCATTGACGGGGCTTGTCTTCAATGAGCCTTTTGATAATTCTCACCAGATTTTTGTTGGTAGAGTCGACATGCCCATTTCCTTGGGGGTAATAAGCTGATGAGGTAAAATGTTTAACCCCCAACTTAGCTAAAAATTGGGTCATCTTAGTAGAAATAAAAGCAGGGCCATTGTCTATAATAATTTCCAAAGGAAGACCAAATCTGGAAAAAATATTATTTTCAAAGAAAGAAATCACCTGATCATCTATCGAATGTTTAAGCGAGAGAGCTTCAACCCATTTTGTAAAATAGTTTGTGGCTGTCAAGATAAAGACTTGTCCTGTTGAAGACTGAGGATTAATAGGACCAATAAAGTCCAATCCCGACTTTGAAAAAGGAAATTCCAGGAGGACAGGTTGTAACGGCATGGCTGAAAGGCGTTCTTTCCCAACAAACTTTTGGCACTTGTCACAAGATCTCAAAAAAACATAAGAATCATGAAAGATTGAAGGCCAATAGTATCCTTTTCTTATAATCTTAAAAGCAGTAGTTTTAGCATAAAAATGACCTCCTACATGAATAATAGAATTTGAAGAACCATGAGTTTATTGCAACAGTTTCTGTGCTTCCTCATTGTTTACAGAGTGAAATAACATACCATCGACAGATCTTCTAAACAAGAAGTCTCCTATAATGACTTTTCTGGAAAACTCGAGGCAACGCCTTCTTCTTTTATGAGTGTCTAAGTTGTCTAGACATCTTTGATTTTGAAAATAGTAAACCAAATTTTTATACCAAGGATGTTCAGACACATGAAGGATTTGATTATCAATGTAGAACAATGTTGATAGAGAACTATCATGTTCATCAATTTCTTCACTAGTTTTAGCATGATGAGTTAAGTGAAGGGCTAAGTCACGTCCCTTTATGGTGTTAGAAGTCATGATAGTTAAATCGTGCTCCTGGATCTTGACAAGCCAATGTGCAAGCTTCCCTGAAAGATAAGTCTGTGAGAGAAAAAAACTTGACAGCGGGTAAATGGACTTTTACCAATGCATGCTTACCTAAGATGAAGTGGTGAAATTTCTCAACAGCTTTAACAAGAGCGAAATCATGTTTTCAATAAAAGAATATTTAAATTCATCATTAGACAAGCTTTGATTCAAGTAAGCCACTAGTTTTTTATTACCTTGGTCATCACCTTGCATGAGGATAACAGAAACTGCTTCCTCTATGGCATTAGTATCTATCATAAATTCCTTCTCAAAATCTAGCTTCGCCAGAACTGGTGCGGAACTGATTGCTTCTTGATCCCTACAAAATCATTTTTGACATCATCTGTCCAAGAAAAGGAACGATCTTGCTTAAGCAGATTATGAATCGGTTTGACCATTACAACAAAATTAGGAACAAACCTACAGACAAAGTTAATAACCCCCATAAAAGCTTGAACCTCGTTCTTGGAAGTGGGAGCATGAAGATTTAGGATAGCAGCAATCCTTTCAGGATCAATGCCTATTCATGAATCAGAGACAATGTGTCTAAGGAGTTTGCCCTTGGTAATGCCGAAAATAGACTTAGAAGGATTTAGAAAAATGCCAAATTTTCTGCATTGCATGATAACTCTTTTAAGATGACAAAAATGATTTGATTGGTTTTTAGAGTACATAGTTAGGTCATTAAGATAGATCTAAATAATCTCGTCGATCAAATCGTCAAAAGATATATGCATAGCTCTTTGAAAAGTGGCACCTGCATTAGATAAGCCAAAAGGCATACGCTCATAAGCAAAAGTGCCCCAATGAGTAATAAAAGTGGTTTTATATTTATCTTCCCTTTTTACCTTGATTTGATTGTAACCAGAGAAACCGTCAAGTAAGGACATCATTTGTGACCCTACAACCTGTTGCAAAATCATTTCCATATTGGGGAGAGGAAAGTGATATTTTATACTAGCCCGATTCAATGCACAAAAATCTACACATAATCTGATTTGACCAGTTGTTTTCCGAACGGGAACCAAATTAGAAACCCATTCCGAATACTTAACCGAAAAAACGATCCCAGCCTTCAAGATTTTTTCCAACTCCTTTTGAATAGTCGCTTCTAGTGCAGGGTTAATGGGTATTTGTTTTTTCCTAACTGGTTTTATGCCCTCCTTGATAGGAATGGCATGTTGTATAAGAGCAGGATCAAAACCACGAAGATCCTCATAAGACCAAGCAAAAACATCTTGAAATTCACCAAGTAGTCTAGCGAACTTCAATTTTTCTTCATCAAAACATTGGGCACCTATCTTAACATTCTTTGAGACTCGGGTGTTCCAATGTTCAAGGAAATGGTTTCACCCACTTTCCTTTTCGACTCCTCTTCTTTATGTTTCTCTTTGTTGCCTACATCACTCGATGAAAATGAACTTTCTAGAGGAGTCAAGCCTTTAGGAATATTGTTATCTTCTATTGATATAATTTCCTTAAGTTTATAAGGTTCATTTTGAATGAAAGCACATATGCTCTCATCACTAGGGAAGACTTTCCATGACTCTATATTGTCAAGGGTGTGTGGACGATACAAAGATTGAAAGGTACAATCAGGTCTTTGTGGCAGAAGTTGTTGAGTAGGAGAGGCTACAAAAACAACTTATCGGTCAGCCATTCAGTTCAATTCCCTTTTAACATGAGTGATGTTGAAAGATAATAAGTTCAAGATAAGTGCCCAAACAATTTGGGTGTAGCGTTTCATTAACTTGTTGCTAGGAGAGTATCTCTTACATACAAGGTTCACACCAAGCTCGAAATCCCCACAAATTGTAAGGTGACCACAACCTAGGTTATAGGCATTTTCAATGCCTAACAGTAATGGTTCGAATTCAGTGACATTGTTTGTGCAATAAAACTCTAACCTATAGGAAAAATTATGATTTTTTCCCATAAGAGAGTACAAGATAATACCAGCTCTGTTTCCTTCATTGGAGCATGAACCATCAAATTTCATATGCCACATCTCGTCGTCTAAGTTGATTTGTTCCAATGTAGTGTTGTCCTCCTCGGCAAAGATGAAATACACTCCTAGGTCCTCCTCGATATAATTTACATTAGGCTGTGGGACACTTTCTATGTAAGGTGAAATTCTTCCCTCTATGAGGACTATGATGTTTTTACCATTCCAATGAACGGATAAGTGTGTCCCGTCGAGTGAGAGGTATCCACCCGTCAAAGACTTCCAATCTCTTCCTAGTATGATCGAGTAGTTACATACTAGCATATCGATTACTTGAATATTAAGGGTTGTCCATATTTCAGGGTGAGCGCACAAAACCAAGGTCACGTCCTTGATTTCACCTATGGTCGTTTGTTGTAGACTATTATAAGAGAGCATGCTTCTGGTGTTTTCATTTGTACAAGAGAAGCCTAGCTCTTCCATAATAATATTTGACATTACACTTGGGCCCAAACCACCGTCAATGAGGCAACAATGGGCAATCTTATCCATAATATTTACAAAAATATAAAACAAGTTTTTTTTTACAGGGTATCTAAAGTTATGTACACCTACTTTATTTACAGATGAATCCTCTTCATCTACCTCTTCAAAGAGGTTGGCTACAACAGAAGCTTTTCCTTCCATGAAAATTTTTAGATGCTTCTATTGTTCAGGGATGACAACCATGTCCATAAGGTTTGCATCTTCTTTGATGTTGGCCAACTGATTTAGAATGTTGTATTTGGAAGAGGGGAGAGGGGAGGTAGTTCCTTGACTGTCAGGATCCTTAGGAACCTGAAAAGTAGCAGCCGGTGAAGATGAGCTTGGGCTAGAATAAGTGCGAGGAGGATCATATTTTCTTTTGGGAGCATAGGATTTATTCCTAGTATTTATGATCATAACATCCTCTAGTTTTGCAAAGTCTAGGACAACGATGGTAGTTTCATGTCTCTTGCCAAAGATTTTATCTCTAGCATTCTTCATTACCTCACATGTACTTTCCTCATGGTGTTCCTCGCAAAAGTTACACCAACTACGAGACATGATAACTTTAGGCTGAAAATTATTTTCATTTGGATTTCTAAAGGGGGGTGCAGAAGAAGATGAAGCTCCAGGGGTAAGAGAGGAGAGATGTCCATTTCTTTCATACGCTATCATTCGATTATTCATGTCTTGTACAAGCTATAAGAGGGCAGACATGTATGTCTGTTTAACTGAGTCTCCCTTAGGAAGACCTGTTCTTTCAAGATGTTCCTCATACTCTAACCAAGTATGCAGAGCGGAACCGAGGTTATTAATGGCCTTTTCCTCAAGCCTGTGACGATAGGGTGAAGGTAATGCATTATAATAATGCATGAAAGTGGCTTGGTTTTGAGGACGAATGAGTTCAGGGATTTGGTTGTATAACTTAGTGAAACGCAAGTTAAATGACTTGATAGTCTCACCATCCTTATAAGCGATGTTATTGTACTCCCATAACTGCTTGGCTGGGCTTTTGGATTTCCCATAGGTAGATTTGAACCAATATAATAACTCATCCCAAGTAGATAAAATCTTAGGAGGGAGATCGAAGAAATCGGCCGCAACCTTCCCTTCAAGGGAATTCACAAACAATGCATACAAGGATCGTTGTCATTGGCTCCTATGTTGTGACGGGCATTATAAAATGCCACCAAGTGTTCATTCGTAGTGCAAGTGTTGTTCCCAGAAAACCTAGGGAGATGCTCTTTGAATTTAGGAAGTGGACGAGTAGTAGGTGCTAGGTTAAGAGGAGAAGGAAACATGCCACGGGGTAGTTTTAGCATCTTCTTCAAACTGAAAAATCCCATACTTTTTAATGACTTTAGTGGGGTTTGTGGTAGATTGGACAGGGACTTGGTGACTATACAAGCTACCAATCACTGACGAAGATGAAGGTTGAGATGAAGAAGCACCTCCAGTGCCACCAGAGCCACCACTAGATGCCATCTTGTGGATAATAGGTAAGGGAGAGAAAAATGAACTAGATGAATCAGACAAGGTTCTCCTTAGAGAACTTTGTTGGGTTGATAACACAACGTACCTTCTTCGTATTTCAACAATAGGATTAATTTCTGGTGATAAACCTCTTCTTCTCCTAGAAAAGCGAGGGTCTAAGGACATGGAAAGAAGAGCAAAACTGAATGAAAAAGAAGGATATGGCTGATTCCTAAGTTGTCTTTGCCTAGCTTCCCAATGTTCCTGGGCACTTATGTCTTGTTCAATTGATGCCCATGAGCGATTAAGATCAACCTAGGTATTAGCAATATCTAAGATGGTATTAAACAAGTTTAAAGCAATGTTGGTCTGATCTTGAAGACTGGGATCAATATTAGGTTGCCTTGCAACAGGTACAATCATTAAGAAATGAAACAATCAAATAATCAAAATCAGAAAAATAGATATATTCAATAATAATCAAACATAAAAAACAACTAGAGAGATATGGAAGATCTTCCCAGTATGGTCACCAAATATAAATGTTGAGGAAAAGATATGAAGTAATCTTACTCAAGCATTTTCAGATCTTGCTTGGCTAATGCAAGATAGACGAGAATATCACCCTATGTTTATAGCCTCAAAATTTGTTTCCTAATCCACAAGTATTAGTTACAAGGGCTTAGGCTGATTTTTTATAAATAAAAGATTGTTGTAAAATTCAATATTTTATATAATTTTCTGAATACAACAGATGCAAAAGTAAATGTGGAGACAAAAGAAAAAATACCAAGTCAATATTTAACACAGATGAGATAGATAACAATCGCTTATTTCATTTCAAAGAATCAAAAGAATAGTTCTCTTTACAAAATTCCTTGAGGGAGTTTGGACCAAAGTCAAACTTAGATGTCCCCGATGAAAGCCATACAAAGGGACTTCTGACAGAAAGTAAAAAACTGAACTTAAAAGCTGGATCAACTTGCCACAGATTGTTTCCCACTCGGCTCTCTGAAAAACAAGTGTCTGAATGATGTAATTAATCCTTGAATCTTGTTGTCTACAATAGGACCCTCAGTATGCTTTCTCCTTCTATTCTCCCCTTTTTCTCCCTTCTATTTTTTCCTTTAAGCAATCAAATTTAGTTGAAGTAATTCAACTACTCCTTTTAGTTAAGTTAACTAAACTCAACCAAATTTTAGTTTAGGGGAAAACTTAATATAATAATAAATAAGGGTCTTTAATAAATAATAGCTAGTAGGTGGGACCTCTTTGTGACTCCCTTTAGTTTCTTAACAAAAATAAACACAACTAGTCAATAAATAAATAAATATACTCAAAAACCATATTTGCCACTTTGGGAGGCAATTTTCCCTTTGTTGTTGCTGTCTCCCTTTGATTTCTCTGAATTAGCCTTAGGATGTGTGGAGCCTTTAGGCTTGATCTCACTGATAACATGAGAGCAGTAATCTCTCAAGTGCATGCAGGATGAAATGAATTTGGCGGAATCACTTGAGGGAGAGGAGGGGGTAACAACAACTTTTCCTTTATCATGTGCATGGTGGGCTTCGGTTTTGAGTCTCTTGCTTGCGTGGGAAGACTGTATAGGTGAGTGTGCAGGGGAAATTTGGACAATTGGGTTAACTGGTGTAGGAGTAATAGGTAGAGACAAATTGGGCCAGCCACGATGTTGGGAGACTGCTGGGTGAACAATCTCTTGCCATTCGTCATTTTCAGGGACTTCGGGTTGTAACGAGACATGAGGGGGAACTGGGATACCAGGGACATGTTGGGGTTGGAAGGGAGGCCTTTCTGGCCTAGGTTGGACCACCCCTTGTCCAATCCGGTTGAAAACTCCAGCTTGGAAGAGCTGGTTTAACTCTTGTGGGTGTGCATCAAAATGTCTCGAAAACCTCGGCCTTCTAGGGCCTCTGTTCCAATTTTCTCTTCCCCTGTTATTTCAGCCATGGCTTCCTCTGCTGAAGAAGCTCATTCCTGTATGCAACATTTATTATCAACTAGCTTCTTAAACAAACCATACATGATATCTCTTTAAATATGAAACAAAATTTGGCTCAGCAACACATCAGACCATGCAATCCAATCCATACATATCGTTTAATGCTTGTCAATGAGCAGGGGGTGAATAAGGGCTCTGGGATATCTGAGGGGGTTGTATTGAGAGAAAAGTGATAAAATGAAAGGGAGTAGATCACGATTACTGCTCAACAAATCATTAAATAATCAACTGTGTTGTAATAAAAAAATATATCAATTGTAACCAATTTTTGTGTCATCCTTTAATTGTTATAATACAGAGTTTCCATTTAATTATAATTTAATTTTAAGAACAGAGCGTGCAAAGTGAATCTGAGAATGTGAGGGGATTTGTAATGTGCGAAAAAGTGAGAGAATGGCAGGGAAGCTAATGGATATTGTTCATAAAACAAATTAAGTAATCAATAATCATAACTCTGTACTAAAATCAATCCGAAAAACACCAACACCACGCCAACATTTACTGTGTATCAAATTCTTTGTTGTAACATTTAAATTTCTCAGAATTCCTCAATTCATATAAACAGTCCATGTAACCATAACTCATAACCAAAATAAATTTTCCATTCAATAATCCTGTTTAAGAAGCGTTGGTCTTTTATTTATTTTTCCTTCCTTTTAAGAATTTAAAGAAAACGCACAACAATATGCTCGACCCCTATCCCATAATGAAAAACATCCATTATCTACCAATTTACAATCGAGCCCAATTAAAATATACACAGGTCCTTTTTTTCAAATACGAACAAACTTCCAAAATATGCCCGATTACACACAGTCTTCATCATATCAATCAACAAGGTGTTGCAACGAAACCACAGTCAACATAAAACACGAGCCTTATCACTATTGATATAACCATTGGTAATCTGTACGATGATCCAATAATATATACTAGGTGAACATAGCCAATTACACAGAGGCATCATTTTCACAATTAGCCACAATCCTGATCGGGCCTAAAAAAACACACAACTGTTTCCAATTGCAATTAGGACCACGCTGTAAAAACACAGTGAGTGAAATCATAAAGAAGACAACCCTCGACTATATATAATTTCCCATTCCCATTTGTAATTGTTCAACCAATTTAATCATAGAACGATGAGATAGAGACTCGACGAAAAACCTCCATAACCATTCCACTGATAAACCAATATTCAACAACCAAGAAAATGCCCGAAGGGAGTAAGACAGTAGGAGATTAAAATTAGGCTCTGTCGAAAACAAATGTAGGGAGACAATCCAGAGCACACTCCTTTTTTAACAATAGCATAAAGAACTGGAGGTCTTAAGAGACTTATCAACCACATGCAAAATACCTTTCGAAACAGACACAACAGTAAGCCACAGAGTCTTCTTATTACTCCCAGTCTGCGAAATGGAACCAATATTTAGCCACCGAGGAAAGCAAAGACGGGTAGGGTAAAAAAAGCCAGTGAACATAGTGCGTTTATCACTTGTAAAGGAGAGGCGAAATTATTTGAACAATGACAATTATTAAAAGAACATAGAGAGATATAACCTCTTTGTCCACTACCCTAAGAGCCGAACAACCTGACAACAATACTAGTGAGGATGCATAACGCCAAGGTATAACTTATATCACCCCACAACCATACAATACATATTAATATTATGGCCACTTGAAGACTGGATCTTTGGATACTTCAGTGAAAGGACAATAAGAATAATCCCACGACCATGACTTTGGGTTTGAATAAATAACACAACAACCGAATGACAATCCGAATGCGATTGGAAGAGGGTTACAATCATAACTGTGAGGGAACAACTGACGATAATACACAGAACAAAAACCTCCACTATTAATATAGAGAGATATTTAACACATTCACTCATTATCCACAGAGACCCATCACGATATTAAACCGACCGAGAAACCAGTCAATGCACAACTTAAACAAAACCCAATTCTTTTGCTTGCAATCCGAAATCCATCCGAAACCAGTATGGAGTGATGTGCAGTAAATGCACGTCGCTTCCATCTTCTGACCTATTCAATTCGAAGTACGAGATAACCAAACATTCACCAATCAATTAAACCCTATGTTCAATGCCCAAACATTTGAAATCTGCGACAATATCCTTTGCATAGTGCGCCACCCAAACATTTACACATTAACCCTTGCCAAGTTCTATCTCATCATACATATTGCAATGCTATATGCGCCCAGAAAAAATCTAGTGAAAATTGCATAGCCACTAGCCAACCATAGTATAGTAGTTATGACTAACACCAACATTCTTTTACTTTTCCATTCGAATTTGCATATAACCTTTTATCATAGCTCAAACATAGATCCTTTCTCTTTAGGATTTTTTTCATAGGTTTTTCTTTCTTTGTTTTGATTATGTTATCACTAATATATCTCTTGTATATGTGTGGCTAGGTAATTGATCACAATGATTAGTGACATGGTTAAATCGTAGCAACTGCAAATATATGCCCATCATAACAACAACAAAAATGCTTTGAATTGCAGAAGCATTTCATAAAATGCATCATCCACCTGTTACTATGTCAAAATGAAACCAAGACTACATTGTCAACCATGTAGGACTGTGTAAGCAAAATCAAAACAACAATAGAAAAATGTGTGATATGTCTATCCTTGCGCCTCTAGTCTACAAGGGGGTCCCACCTACGAGTACTATATTATTAGCATAGTTAAATAATAGGGCTTTAGCAATACTTTGCAGGCAGAATTCATCGTTACGATTTTAATCGTCAACACCCTCCACGCAAGGGGGTTGTAGGGAGTTCATCCCCCTAGCTGGGGGGTTTGTGGGCAAGTGCCCCCCCGAAGGAAAAATTGTCTTGTAAATGTATATTGTAATTTCATAGTAAATTTGGACCGTTCATTATAAGGTCGCAAATATGACGGTAGAAGTTATGTTATGGTTTTTTTCTCATGAAGGAAACCCTCTTTTATGAGGGAATTTTATTGCAGCTATGTATCATTTTGAGTATTGTATTCTGAGAGAGGAGACTATGAGAGAAAAAATAAGAATTTACAATGAGTGTGTTGTAGGTTGCATCCCTTCATTTGTTGGATAATAAAAAGGAAGGACCTGGAAATTTCTCTGGTGGACGTAGCCGACACTGGGTGAACCACATATATCTATGTCTCTATTGTATTGTGTATATTGTGTGTTTTATTTTCTCATTTGTTTATATTTTATTTATCCGCGATCCTATTTTTCTAACATACAATTCCCAACCTTAAATCTTTATAATGTTCAAGTCTTAGAAACTCTAACACTTAACCTTAATAACCATGAACCCCTATAACATTAACCATATAACCTCTATAATTACTTAACTTCTAATCCCTAATTCTTTAAACATCTAATATTTATCATCCTTAACCTCATTTACAACTAATCCTTGGCCCGTATAACCCTAAATCACTACAATCCTCAAACCTTGTAACCCTTTATTAAGGTAACATCAAACCCCTAAACCACTAACTTGATACCTTGCAATCTTTTACCTCTATAACCGTTATAACCATGCTTGATGTTTAACATTTTTCCACTATAACCCAAATCCCTAAAACCTATACTATTATCACCACTGATCATTCTAACATATAATGCATGCCATGTAACCCCTATAACCCATCTTATTTCTCTCTTGTAGTGCATACAATCCCAAAAAACTAACCCCTCAAACCATGTAACACTTATAAACTATCATATTTCTCCCCTGTAGACCATATAGCGCAAAAAAACTAACCCCTAAAACCCTTAAATGTTGCAATTATTAATTCCTAACCCCTATTAACACCAAGACATAAGACCCTTCAATCCATATAACCCCCAAAAACTAACCCCGCAAACCCCTAATTGCTAACATATATCCCCTAACTCTTAAAAGTATTAATTCCCAACTCTTCTCAACATCAATACATATAACCCTTAACTTGTAGCTCTTATAACCCTTGAACCATAATCATATAACATAGAACACCAAATTAGAAACCCCCAACCCCCTTTAGACCCAACCCTATTACCCATAATCAATAACCCATCTAAACTCCTCCTAACACCTAAGCCCTATCTCATAACTCCATATTCCTCCAAAAATTAACTTATATCAACCCTACCAATCCCTTATGACAAAGCCTTTGAATAGCTAGCCTGAACACTATAGCATAGTTCAACTTATGGGTTAAACGATGGGAATCACACTATTGATAAGGTAAACACAGGTAGTCAGTATTGAATACATGTATGTTTATATGATAAGGATATACGTAATAAGCTTAATACCAATATACAACCTGCTTTATCTCTGTAATATGATACAAGCTTTGATAGGAATAGTTACAAGTGAATAGAGCACGTATACAATATGTAAAATATTACCCATTGCTTGGTTCTAACATTGATATGAGTAGTACTAATATGACATCACGTATCTTGTGTACCTAAGTTGTTCCCATTACTAAGCAGTGATACCTGTTAATGGTTGATAAGTTGTACTAGTTATTATGGAAATGCTATGTGTAAAGCTAAGCATGTATACTGGTTAGATTAAAGCTCTATGAACTCTATATGATTGGTATAAGCTCTCTTCTTATGATTATTGTACTATGATTCATTCATTCCCCCTTTGATTGTCATTACTTCCACTATTAAGAAGGGTTATGAATACTTAGTGGATTAGCTCTGGTTATGTAAGCTTGAATAGGAGTAATTACTATACCCTTATAGTTTCCAACATCATTGATTCACCTTATTCCACATATCTGTGTCATCGGCTAATCTAATACCGGTACTAGGTCATTGGTATATGATATCTAGTATTCCCATTATATCCATAATATAAGTAGAGTATAATGATTGATTACATATGAGTACATTCTACATTACCCATTTCAAGATGAACATGCTTGGAATATAATGGTAATGAATCATACTTATAAATGAACTTAGAACATGTTGATATAACGAGCTCAGCTTAATCATGTTACTATGTTTGCATAATAAACACTATTGAGATCATAGTTATTGATGAGGTTCATGTTTCACTAGTAGGGGCTCTCATTAGGCTTGTAATTATACAGAGAAAACGTAAGCTCTAACATAGTGAAATCAAGCACAAATTAGTATTGGTTCTTATATTATGCTTGCACCATCATGTATCAAGATAGGTGATATCTCCTATTGTACGTATAAAGAGTAAGTAGTGCTTATATGAATTAGTAGTTATAACTCTATCATAAGCAATGAATATGGATAAAGCTATAGGTTAAGTTACAGTATTGATCCATTAACTTCTAACCCCTATAACCCTTTACCAATATAACACATAACCACTAACCTCTATATAATAAGTAACCCATCTGAAAATTAACCATGAACACTTATAACCCCTAACCCATATAACCTTTAACATATATAATCCCTGACACTAATAAACCTAGTAACTTATAAACCTTAATTTGTATAACACCTATAACTCCTAATCATTATAATCCTTATGATCACTAACCCTATAACCATTATCCACAATAACCCCTGACCATGTGACTCTTATAGCCCTAAACCTTTAACCTATGAATTGTAAATGAACTTTTTAATAACTAACACATATAACCTCTATCAAATCTAACCCTTAACTAGTATAACCCCTATGATGTGTAACCCCAACCCTTATATCCACCAACATCATCAATGCCTAATCCCTCACACATAACCCTTATAAACCATAACACCTTATCCATATAGCCCCTAACACCTAATCCCTATCGCCTCTAATATTTGGTGTTTATAATATTTAACTCTTCGAAACACTAACCCTTAACCTTAGTAAGATTTAACCTCGATAACATTAAACTTAATCTTAGCAATATTTTTTTTTTATGCTGGCGGAATCGGCAACTGGGTCGGTCTCGTACTCGCGTGACACGGGGTCGATTCCGACCGCTACCACTATAACCTCCAGGTGCCATACGTATGCCCCTTCCGCAGGCACAGGTAAGTCGGGGGGATTTGAACTTGGAACCTCATCGTACATAACACGCTATATCACGGCACTTGCCAATTGAGCTGCCCCCCGGGGGCTAATCTTAGCAATATTTAACCTCGATAACATTAACCATAATAATAATCTATTTTTAAGGTCACAACCAAGCCAACCACCAAATTAGTGTATGATACCCCCTTATTTGTGAGACAGGACCCCCTCTGCATAACAATTTGACCGTTAAAGTCTATGTAGGTATACATACCCTACCCCCCTCTGGATTTGAACATGTGATCTCGAAGGAGGAAACACATGTTCTTAACCATTAGGCCCATATAACCTCTATAAATCCTTACACTTATTATACCTAATTCTCTAAACATCGAACATTCATAATCCCTGACACCTATAACACCGAGTCATTACAATCCTTCAAAATTATAGCCCCTAATTCATATAACCCCTAGCCCTTAACCTAATACCTTCCAATATTTCACCACTATAACCATTATATGTTGGAGAAATTTCTATTTTCGACACACTAGTTCAGTAGGAGTTAATTGACTAGTTCTATTTTAGAATTTCTATTAAGATCATCACTATTATGTATGCATGCATTCCTAAGGAAATATAACTGCTTGATTACTTTTTTAAATTATGGAATTTTCTTTCCTATATATGAGTGTATTCAACTCATTCATAGTATCACAATGATCATCATTGATTAGCTCATTGGAGTAGTGTGAATATATTCTCTCATTCTTCCATATTGAATCTCTCATCCTTTCTTGATAAGCTTTGTTTGTACTTGCTTTAGCTAGGTCGCTTGTGCATGTTTTGATGAAACATTGACATGGTATCATAGCTAAGATGCTTGGAGCAAGCTGGACAAGTTAGAGAATAAGGAAAATCATAGTTTCAGTGAGAAAAATCTGTGTAACAGAAAGAGTCACACCCTTTCTTAGTCGAAAAACACGACATTTTGAAAGAGTCGCACCTTCTCCCTGTCGAAAGGAGTGATCGTCGCACCCTAGAATTGCAAATTTTTTTTTTTAATTCAGAAAAGTCGCACCCCAGTACACTAGTAAAGTGCAACTAGGGTCACACCCCAATACACTAGCAGAGTGTGACCACTAGAGAATCATCGCTCCGTGTCTTAAGGAAAGGTGTGACACCCTCTAAAAGTCCCTTTTTATGCAGTGATTTCTCAATTTTTTTACTTGCAGATTGAGAGTAAATTTTTAGGGTTTCTCAGAAATAGTGGAAGAGATGGATACAACACCAATTCTTCAGTCAAACTTGGTGGTAATATTCACACCATACAATTATTTTGATTGGAATCCCAAGGATGAATTCCAACTCAGAAGGAAAGGACCATACAATTTGACAATGGGGAGAAAAACAAAACCTACATCAACAATTGAGAAGGCGATGGGTGAATCGAAAGAATGAGGCCACAAGACTTCTTATTGAATTTATTTGAACTTATTTATGGTTTCATGTTGTTGCATGCAAGACTCCAAACGTGATATGGACCACCTTGAAAAGTATGCAGGATGAGATGAGAGGTCATATGCTTGAGGTAGAGTTGAATACCTTGGATCCTAAATTTTTTGATAATATATAGGATTTTTTTACCAAGTTTAAATCTTTAATATTGAGCTTGTAATCTTTTGGTATTGATAAGTCTACACAAGTAGACTAACTTATTCTGATAATCTTGGCTAAGTTAGGACCAACATATGTTGTCTATGTCTCCACTTTCCATTCTGGAAGATATATATTGGGAACAAAGTGGAAGATTCCTACCATGGAGCAGTTCATTGATTCTCTCACACATGAGTAGGAAAAACTCAGTCATATGGGCCTAATTATAGAACCCAAAACACATACACGCATCATGCAATATGGAAAAGGGCCATCCAATAATAAATCCAAACATAAAGGAAATGAGAAACATAAATAAAAGGAGGGATATTCAAAACCCTTCAAGGATTCTTCAAGTTCCAAAGAGAAGAAGAAGAATAAGGGAAAACAATGCACTTACTGCAATAAAACAAATCATGAAGAATCCACTTGCATGAAGAAACATATCGATCTTATGGCTCAGGAACTTCAGCAGAACAACCTTGGAAACTTCATTCCTGAAGGAGCCAAGAAGAATAAGGAATAAGACCCTGCGTCTAAGAAAGGTAATCATCATTCTCTTGTTGCAATTAATTCCTCATTTAATCCATGGATTATAGATTCTAGCGCATCACATCATATGGCAACGAAAGAGGAAGTTTTCACTTCTTTGAGTTCATGCTCAAGACCCCCTATTCTCATGGGGGATGATACTCTAGTAGCAGTAGTAGGAGAGGGAAGAGTGGAACTCCCTTATGGAAATTTTGAGAATGTTTTACACATTCCAAAGCTTTCTATAAATCTTCTCTCAATTTATCAGATCACTTAGATAGGTAAAAAGGTTTAATTTACATCAGATTCAATTTCTGTACTTAACATGCATGACAATTCCATTATTGCAATTGGTGAGGTAGATCACAAATCAAGTTTGCATAAATTCACTAAGTTTGTTGACCATAGATCCTCCTTACTACTTACGCATGTTGATGATAGTAGTAGAGTATGGCATGAGATATTTGGTCATTTAAACTTTAGGTACATGCAACAAATTTCCAAGCAAGGAATGGTCAAAGGCTTGCCAATTAATTACTTTTCTAAAAGGGTTTGTGAAGGTTGCATTCTTGGCAAGCATCCTAAAGAGAAGTTTGAAAAAGGGAAGGCAATGAGAGCCTCCTCTTCCTTGGGGATTATTCACAGTGATCTCATGATTCCATTTCCACATCCTTTCATCAACAAAGCAAGGTATGTCCTTACATTCATTGATGATTACTCATGCTATACTTGGGTTTATTTTCTCAAGCAAAAGTCTGAAGTTTTTGAGCATCTCAAAGACTTCAAAGCTCTAGTAGAAACACAGTCTGGGAAGAAAATCAAGATCCTTCATACAGAAAATGGGGGGGAGCATATCAACAAATGTGTTTAGAATCTTTGTCGCGAGGTTGGTATCCAGTTGCAACATATAGTTCCATACACTCCACAACAGAATGGAGTTGTTGAAAGGAAGAATAGATCTCTCAAATAGATGACCAATTGCATGTTGCATGCGAGGTCTCTTCCTTCCAAGCTTTGGGTCGAGGAACTTAATTTTGATGCTTATAAACAGAACATATCTCCTCATAGATCTATTGAGGACATGGCACCGTTTGAGGCTTGGACATGTGACAAACTAGATGTCACACACTTCCACATCTTTGGATCTCATGTATGGGCCCATATTACTTCTGAAAAGAGGAAAGCATTATATAGATAGAGCACACCTTGCATATTTGTGGGATATCCAAATGATGTGAAGGGGTACAGGTTGATTGATCCCTCTACAAACTGTCTCGTCATTGAGCATAGTGTTCAATTTGAAGAGATTTGTTTGCATGCATCTTCAGTGCAACATGCAAAGACTCTTCTACTTCCATCAGTTCCAAACATCAGAGATGATGATTCCATACACTCAAATGCTACACATTCAGACTCAAATATGGAGGATTATGTAGATGGAGTTGAGCAGGTAGTACAGCCAGATGAGGAGCCAACACTAGAGCTTCAGCGGATGTCCAAGTGGGAACAATCCACACTTCAAGTGGTAGGTGTCCTTGCAAGGAATCCATTCGATTCAAGGAGGACTGGATCTCAGCATGAGGATCCCTCTCATGTACTTTCATCTTCTGAACTTGTGATGCCCATGCATTACTAAATGGCTCAATCTTTAGATCCACATACCTACAATGATCATTGGTAGCTCTTGTTCATCCATTGTCGTGGTCAAAGATATTTGGCATGACAGGTTCTCTAAGACGAACATGATTCCACTTCATTTCTTTCTTGGTCTTGAGATTAGTCAGGATGCTTCAGGTATCAAACTTTCTTAGGATAAGTATGCCAGGGATCTTCTGGATAGATTCCACATGACAGAGTGTAAGTCAACACCTACACCCTTCTTATCTGGGATCAGACTTGAGGATGGAGGGGATACACCATTAGTGGACAACACTTTGTATCGACAAATGGTGGGGAGTCTCTTGTATCTCACCCAAACCCGTATGGATATATCATATGCAATAGGAGAAATTTCTAGATACATGCAGGAGCCCCATGATGTGCACTGGAAGGATGCCAAGCTCATCCTTAGATATGTTCAGGGAACCATGAGTTATGGGATTCACTATGCAACTGGTTGTGCATTAGATCTCATAGGCTTCATAGATTCATATTGCGCTGGCGATGGCACAGATTGCAAGTCCACTTCCGGGTACACTCTCAGTTTGGGGTTAGGCCCTATTTGTTGGTCAAGTAAGAAGCAATCAACCATTGCTTTATCTTTTGTAGAGGCCGAGTATAGAGGAGTAGTCAATTGTTTCATTCAGGCACTTTGGATTCAACACTTCCTTACCAAGCCTGATATCCAATTTCACTGTTCGACTTTCATATGGTGTGATAGTCAGAGTACACTGAGAGTTTGTAGAGATCCAGTACAACGACAACAAACCAAACACATTGAGGTCCACACACATTTCATCAGAGATCTAGTACATGACATGACCATTGATATGAAGTTCTGTCCTTCCTCTGAACAAACTACCGATATCTTCACCAAAACCTTCACTGGAAAAAAAATTTCAGACTTTGTGGGATCATCTTGGAGTGAAAAACACAGTTTCCTAGCAACTACCTTTTCTTCTTTTGATGCATTGTCTTTTGAGGGGGGTTTTGTTCTAACGTGGTTTTACCTCTTTCTTCATTTTTATTCAGTGTTCATTGGTTGCATTGCACATGATTACCTTATATGGCCTAGTAGCCAGGACTCATTTTTACTCCATAGTGATGTTCAGGGGGGTGTTGGAGAAATTTATGTTTTTGACACACTAGTTTAGTAGGAGTTAACTGACTAGTTCAATTTTAGACTTTCTATTTAGATCATCACTATTATGGATGCATTCATTCCTAAGGAAATCTAACTACTTGATTGTTTTTCTTAATTATGGAATGTTCTTTCCTATATATGAGTGTATTACACTCATTCATTGTATCACAATGATCATCATTGATTAGCTCATTGGAGTAGTGGGAATATATTTCTTCATTCTTCCATATTGAATCTCTTTTCCTTTCTTGATAAGCTTTGTTTGTACTTGCTTTAGATAGGTCTCTTGTGCAAGTTTCGATGAAACATTGACATTATAATAATGATTATTGTTTAACCTTTATCCATTATAAATCCTAGTCACAAAACCTGTTTTCTATCTTGAAGTCCATAACCCCAAAAATCTATGCATTTACCTAACTATTGCCTTCTATCCCAACTCTTATCAACATCAAAACATATAACCCTTAAACCCTATCTTATACTATATAACACCAAATGAGAAACCCTTATAAACTACTGGGATATAACCCCCCTAGACAACCCTATTACCCTTAATCAATAATCCATCTTAACCCTTAAGTGCAATAACACCTAAAACATATCTCATAACTCCTAATACCTTCAAACATTAACTTGCATCAAACCTACCAATCCCTTATAACCCCTAAACCACATAACCTTTATCTCAAAAATTATGATAATCCTTGAAATATATAACCCGTAAAAAATTACTATAATCCTTGAACCATATAACCCCTAAACCCATCTAACCTTATAAAACTTAAACCCTCTAACCCTAAAAACTGACCCTTAACAACTAACTTCTATCCACTACACCCTATAACACTCTTATTCAAGATCACAA
This sequence comes from Picea mariana, assembly GCA_032191745.1. Taxonomy (NCBI): domain Eukaryota; kingdom Viridiplantae; phylum Streptophyta; class Pinopsida; order Pinales; family Pinaceae; genus Picea; species Picea mariana. The sequence goes on along the minus strand of JASDQU010308907.1, from coordinate 717 downwards.
TTATAACACCTATGTTGGTTGTGGATCCTGATTATATTCGTGTTTCACAGGTCTTTGTTTTCAGCCGTGTTTATACCCCATGAAGATTGTACACCTCG
>JASDQU010308906.1:51914-64906 GCA_032191745.1 Picea mariana | reverse complement strand
ATGGGCCTCGTACAGCGAGGGCAATGGGAACGAGATCGAATCCAGGGGCGAATGCAGTGTGTGTGAAAACAATGCAAGCACGGCAACAGAAATGAAACCCGTTCCTTGTTTTCAAAATCCTCCAGACAAAAAATGCACGTCTCCACCTCTTCTGGACTGTTGTACTCAATGTTTCTCTCCACCTCTCCTCCAGAATGGGCCTTTATAGCAATAACCAGTCGCATAAAGGTTATATTGAGTTCAACGCATAAAAATGCAAGTAAAATCTTACCTGCGAAAGCTACCATTGGAATCGCATAGACAATTAGGGCACAATTAGGGCATAGCCCGTGCCCGTTCATCTCTGGTCCTTCTCTTCCACATACCGTGCATAGCCCGTTCATCGCTGATATTTATGGATATTTATCTCAATGGTGATTTCGCGGATCTATAACGAGAAGTAAAACGAAGGGTTGCTTTTGATATCTAGTTCATGCATTCAAGGTAATTTTTTTTATCTCTAGTCAACTGTGACCTCTAAATCGATTCTCCTATTAACAAAGTAGGGCATGCAGTTCACTCGTTTTTCATTCCCAATGTAAGACATGCACTTCACTGTTTTTTCATTCCCAATGTAAGACATGCACTTCACTCCATGTTAAGCATTTAAGAAATTGTAAGAAATAGAACTTATCTGTCAAATAAGAATTATATATATATATATATATATAAATAATTTACTTATTATATTGAATTTTTTTGTTATTAATTTATTTTAAAACATTTGTCAACTTTATGTTAAGAAAAAAAAGTCTTTTTTGTTCTAAAAAAAATTCATTCAACAAAATATTTTTATTTCTTATATTTTAAATAAAAAATTATTAAAAAAATGTGGTTAATGGTGATCAGTGTTTATCATTGGTTAAGTTTAATATTCATTAGAATGCTATTTTTATATTTGAATATGGTGGATATGGAAGTACTAATATCATTATTGTCATGTCCCCATAGTGTGCCTTGGGATCGTGCACCTGAGGGTGTGTGGAAGCGTGACATTTCTCACTTGGCTTTTTCGCAACACCATGGATACTTCATCCACACTACGGCTCTTCACCTAGAACATACTCATACTCTATTCTAGGATACTAGTGAGTCACACTCCTACTCTACTGTAACTCTTGTATACTTGGACATTCATTAACAGCTTTAACACTTAGTCATATTTAAGCATTAGTCATATTCAAGCATACATCCATGAGAAACTAAGAGAACTATGGAACAAATGAAAGAAAAACATAGATATAGTGTGGGTGAAATGAACCATGCCTAATGCTCGTCTAACTCTTTGTTATTGAGAAACAGTTACAACACGAGCACTACCAGATAGGTTTACAACAAGGCGTCAAAAAAATCACTTGACCTCACCAAGTCAGTCATGTAGAGATTGTCACCAAGTGATCTAGGATATTTTCATCGATATGACTTATTAAATAATTGTATTAAATGAGCATAAATTAAAGTCCACCATAAAGAAGGAAAACTCAATAAAAAAGAGACATAAGCATCATTCTGAACACAGAAAACTTGATAATGGAGCTCATCCCTGGAAGACTATGTCTTCAGGTGTTTCTCTCAAATGGTTAGGCATTTTTATTAACTCAACAAAAAAATTTGGAAAAATACATAAATGTACCTAATTTTGGAATTAAGCTATAGAATGTTTGCTCAGATCAGAAAGCATACAACACCATTGAATTTGTGGCATCAAGTTACCCAAAAATGACTATCTCCACGCATCAATTCGACACTGACACTTCCAGGACCATCAAAAATCTTGTCTCAATTTGCATGCTTCTAACTTGGATTAAACGAATGTAATATGCATCGATTTTTGTGCCTAGTATGGAATGGTGTTCGTGCCCTGACTCCTCCCATGCATTGGAAAAAATATTCTTTAAATAAAAAAAATTGGGCAGAGTTTACCAATGAATGCCATTGGCCTATTCGTTAGCAGATGTATAATAAGGAAAGTGGATGAGGAGGTCTCGGGGTTAAGCCCGTCGGCCTCCCCCTTTTGGTTCCTTTGTTACATTTTTTACCAACTTAGAACTCCATTGGATTTGGTGGAAACACTTCGACTATATATGGTGGGGTTGCCACCTGATCTCATGGAACCACCTACAACTTTGGCAGGTTGTTGTTAACCTTGTAGGATTGGGGGTTGTTGTATCGAATATGGCTTGGCTAAATCTGGTGGACCATTACTAAATTGGAGAACTGGGGGTTGGCCACAGACCACCCCTTTTTTAATTTGAATTTTCGGTTACTGACCCTCATTGGGAATTTTTCCACTTCCACATGGCAACCCATGACTGGGCCACATAATGGCCATTCATTGGCCCATGTCAACTGCTTGCACGGTCATCCCGCCAAGTCACCTCCTACTTGATCATATTTCCATGTATGTTATGGATGCCACATCACCTATTGTGTGGTTCTACATATGCTACATGTCATTTTCTCATTGGTCCATATGTCGGCCTGGAAATGTCGAAAATGAGTGACATGTGGCAGCCTTTGGTGCTTCCACATCATCATGACATGTGTCACTCTATGATTAATCCACATACCCTATATGAATACTGATGTCATCCATACTAATGTTGACGTCAGCAGTACGAATGTTGACTCATCCTTGTTGATTGGGCTAGGTTGACCAAAACTTTGACCATGAATATATTTTGATCCATAACTCCATTTGATGAATCGATTATGTCGTTGGAAATCTTGTGAGACGCTCTTCACAATGATGCCAATTTTGCTAAGTTTTGAGTACTTTGATTTTTTCATTTTTTTATCTGCTGAGGCCATTTTGAGCTTCATTAGGTACTTCTGAGAATTTTGAGTCATTCCTAGGCCTCCCTAGATCCTTTCATATCACGCCTTCCCACTTAGAGATTTTGGAACCCAAAATCATTTATCAATCAACAAATAAGTGAGGGAATTGCTCCCCCACTCTTTCCTTCTCGATCCACCATGCCTTGCATGGAGGTATTCCCTTTAGGCACACTCAAATATAAGTAATTTCATTCTTGCGTGAGGTCCTCAATCTTCGATCTCATATGACATATCCCTTCATCTATTCCTTGACTCATTGGTTGACCTGTTGAATCCTCTTAATGAACTTGTGGGCTGCATCTCTCTACCTCACATTTTGAGTCATAGGGGATATTAGGTAAATTCCCAAGACAAGTCTCGACTGGTGAACCCCGAGAGGAAGAGTACAGGGCTTGATTACGAGCAGGATGGACATAAAGTAATTGATCATTCCATGACTTAGAATGTTGGCTGCAATATCCTTGAAGTAACTGGACCATTGTATTGTTTACCACCCCTGTCTATCTGTTGACCTGTGGACGGAATGTAGTGTTTCTCCTCGTCTTGGTGTCCATGAGCTTCCACAAATTTGTCCAATATTCTCCTAACAATTGATACTATCGATCAGAGATAAGGGATGTGGATAACCTAAAATGGACCCATACATACTGGGAGAATAACATAGAAACATGCTTGTTACATGACCTGTCCACTTCTACATACAAGTAGACATGACTCATACTAGACATGGGTAATCCCCTTACAAAATCCACTGAAACACTTTCCCAAGGATAAGAGGAAACATGAAATGGTGTGTCCAACCCTATCATTTCATTAGTGGGCTTACAAAATACACCACACATTCCTTTACAATCGTGGTTACAAACTTTTTCATTCGAGGAAAATGTACTACAATCCCCAAATTACCAAATACAAAAGAAGCGGAGGCTTCTGCAATTACATGCACTTCCTTAAAGGAAGGAATACAAGGTCTACTAAAATGGTGGAGTAATTTGTCTTGCAAAAAAAACTTCTTCCCCTCCAGACACTGGAAGATCCCACATACATCTTTTAATATTTTATCAATAGCATACCATCCATCATTATTGATATGAGATAAGAAAACATTAGTCAAACTAATAGATGTAAGAGTAGGACATATAAAAAGCATGTATGTCCTCATGACATTGGTTCTAGTACTGGTCTCCATCCTACATGGCTTCTGAAGGTTAGGTAAAGCTAGCATTGGCACAATGTCGATCTTTAAAGTGTCTAAGGTATTTTGTTGGCTTCCTTCCCACTGAAATACTTGTCTCATCTCAAGAAATAAATTCGTATGTAAAGGATCAAGAGCATTAACAACATCAGACTTATCATAACATTCTCCTTTTACAATCACAAGTACAAGATTCTTGTTAGTGTTTATAAATATTTTTAGTTGTCCTAAACTAACAAGTGTTGATTTGTCCTTTATTTTGTGAGCTTTAATGATGTGTTCCACTCCATCTTTTGCAAGATGGTATTTTTTTTCCTTTTGAAAGAAGATATCCTTCCTATCATAAAGGTAGGGACTCCCTAATACAATACCATATACATCCAAAGGAACCACATCTAAATCCACTTCATCTATCATCTTAGAAGCAACACCAAACCTCAACCTACAATGAGTAGTTACATTTAAATTTTCTTTATCATATACCCAACTGAGAGGGTAATGCTTATGGTGAGGTATTGTGGTTAATTCCAATTTTTTAACAAGTGTCTCTGATATTAAATTAGCTTGGGAACAAAGATCAAATAATGTGTCTATCTTCGTATGTTTCGATACAACTCTTCTGTGGAGTAGTGCACTTTTCCTTTTATCATCATCATGTGATTCATTTAAAGAACTTTAACATGCATAAAATTAATATTTACCTTGCATCCCAATTGTTGTGATCCTTTCTTCATCACTTGAATCAAAACCAAGATCATGTTGCATTGTAGCAATGTTCTTTGTCTTCCCCCTTCCACCAAACTACTTTGGCCTTACCTCTGGATCTATTTTCCAACATTGTTCACTATCATGACCAGTTTTCTCACAATGGATGTAAGAGGGTTCTCCTTCCTCCTTCTTTGTTGAATATGTCCTCTTGTCCTTCCAATTTCCTTTTCTGCTGAAATGGTTTTCACAATGCTTGAATTGATTTTCCTCTTGTCCATTCTTACCTTTTATTTCAAGGTGAGTGGCTTGCACACAAGCTTCATCAAGATTGGTGGGGTTAAAAAATAGTAAATCATGATGAATATAAATGTGAATTACACAAGTATACTTCATTAAATGTTTAGAGGAATCTAACAAAAATTTTAATTCAAGTGCTTTCTTCCTAAATTCCTCTATGAAACTTTGTACTGTTTGACCTTTACTTTGTCTTAAAGTTTGCCATTCCATCATTTATTTATGTAAATAACCCAATGGATAAAATTTCTTCCTTATTAATGATTTACATTTCGACCATGAGGAAAGAAGATTACCACACTTACTTTTTTCTTGGACCTTGCTCTCTATTGGTACAGGGGCAGACCCAGGGTTCAATGCTACAACAACATACCAAAAAAACCCTAAATAATGGCCCTTTCGGAAACACCTATGAAGAAGATGAAGTCTCACCCGAGCTACAGGTAGGGGGGGTTTCAGGACATAGGTTTCTATAACCAGAAGAAATGGAAGTGGATCCAAGGAAACAACACACTGCAACCGAGTTATTCTTACCAAGCATAAACCTACTTTGCACAATTATATTCCACTTCTAACATAATAATGCAATGATAGAATAAAAAAAGGTAAAAGAACATAGTATCAACCACAGAGACATCAAATATATGTGGTTCACCCTCTCCTTAGTTCTACGTCCACATAACTATGTTTCTTGATATTATATGAAAGCATACAATTCTAGCTGCGCTCTTAGCTTACAAATATCTCTCTCTTTCTCTTCTTATCTCCCCTCCCTGTTCACCCAGATGCAGGGTTGATCTTCGCACCCAGCTGAAGATCTTACAATACCATAAGGCTCTCATACACAACACTTCTCTCACACATAATACACAATGAACAACAATAACAACCAATGACAAACAACCAAATCTCAACTAACAACTCTAACGAAATAACTTATCACCAACCCATCCCATGTCCTCTAGACCTTTATTTATACATTACATGACAAAGTCTAGGTGTCAAAACCCTAGATCCAAAACCCTAGGTGTCTAAAACCCTATATCCTCTTTGACCCATGTTTTTTGGTCTTCACCATCATGTCTTTCCTTCTTTCTCGCGAAGTGCTCCAAAGCACTTTTTGACATCTTCTTCCACTTGCTGAGTTGTCCAAAATCCATCTTCCATAATGATATTTCATCCTCGATCTTCTCGTTCAATGACTAGATTTCCCTTGCTTCGCTCCTTCTTTTATGATTCTTTGATCGCTTTGACCCAATCTTAGTCAATGTACCTTCCGCGTAGTTCGCACTTCATATTTTATTTTCCTTTTTCTTCACTTTATTTCTTAATCCATAAAAAAGGGACAACAAGCCCCCAACACTCACCTGTGACTTGTCCCGAGGCACTTCAGGTATGAACCTTCTATTTTTCTTCAACGTCAGACTGCGCAGCGTAGCCTGTGCTTTTTGATGTATCCTTCCTCACTATGTGTAGACTATCTTTTCTGTGTCTGGTACCCAATTTCAACTGTGCCTGGCACCTAAAACCTTCTCCTTCTTCTTTTACTGAGAGTTGCGAGGAAACAGGTTTTCATAGTACAATTTCAACCGACTCCCATTTACAAACCTTCCTTCCATTCTTCCTTCAAAGTATTCAACTGCGCAACTCCTCCTTTAGTGACATAGGCAACCTCATATGGCCCAAGCCAATGTGTCCTCAACTTTCCTGGATGCTTCATGAGCATGCTGTCATATACCAATACAAGGTATCCTTGATTAAAGGCTTTCTTCTTGATATGTCTGTCCTGATAGGCATTTTCTTGTTCCTTCTATACCTATTGATGAAATCCTGTAATAAACATGTCTTCCTCCAATTCGACCAACTGCATGAGCCTCTCTTGAACAATGTCAGTATCATCCATATCTGTAAAGGCTACAATTCTTATACTAGGAACCAGGTATTCCATATGTACAACTGTTTCTATACTATAAACCAACTTAAAGGGGGTCTACATTTTCAGCTTCTTGCAAGTGGTTCTATAGGCCCATAATACTACGGGTACTCTCAAATCCCAATCATCCCTATTCACACTGCAAATTTTCATGAGAGTTGTGTCTAAGATATTATTGAAAGCTTTGACTATACCACCTATGGGTGGTATGGAGTGCTCTTCTGATGACAAGTTGCAAATTCTTGAGTCAAGGCTTCAATGGTCTTATTAATAAAATGTGTGCCTTGATCACTCATAAGGAACTTCAGGCATCCAAACCTGGTTATGATATTGTCAAATATGAATCCTGCAGTTGCAGCTGCACTACAGTCCTTAACTTCTCTTTCTTCTGCCCATATTGTCAAATACTATGTCGTAGTGATGATGTATCTCACTCTTGTGCACTTTCCTAGTGGGTTGATAGGTCCCACAAAATCAATGGCCCATTTCTCAAATGATTGTAAGGTTAATTTTGGTGCTAAAGGAATCTCATCCCTTCTGGAAGGTTTCCCAACTTGTTGACATACATAACAGGCTCTGTAGTATTCCTTAGCATCTTTGTGTAAAGTGGGCCACTAGAGGCCAACTCTATGAACCTTCTGCGTTGTTTATTTTCATACATAGTGTCCTCCCACTATGCCTTCATGTTATTATGCCAAAATAAGTTGTCTTTCTGCCTCGATAACACATCTCCTCAGTATCTCATCAGGTCCCATCTTGTATAGTTGTCCAACTATAAGTGAAAAATATGCAGCGTGAACTACCAGTTGTTTCTTCTGGATAATTGTATATTTGCAAGGTGTCATTCATGTTGACAGGAACTGGACTATATCGACAAAGTGATCATCGACCTTCCAGAGTAGTAGGTTCTTCTCCATGCTCTAATCTGGACAAGTGATCAGGTCCCTTGTTCATTCTCCCTGGCTTGACCACAATCTCAAAATCATATTCCTGGAATAATAGTATCCATGTACATATAAATGCCCCCCAATAGTGGCTTGTTGACTAGGTATTTTAACGTAGAGTGATCATTGAACATCTTAAAGTGTCCTCCCAACAAGTAGTGACGTAACTTATATTTCACATACACCATGGCTAAACCTTCTCTTTTAGTTGTAGTGTAATTTATCTCAGCTATAGAGAGCTTCCTTCTAGCAAAGGCTAAGATATGACAATATATCCTACTCCTAGTTGTGCTAGCACTACTCCTAATTCAATAGAGGATGCATCGACATGCACATGAAATTCCTTACTCCAATCGGGGAAAACCAGAATGAGTGTGTTATAGGAGAATCCCCATATGGAAAAGTGGATTTCCTCTTGGATGCTAGACCCCTAAATCCAAGATAGAAAGTGCTATTATGGACACTAAAATTCCTTTATCATAAAGCTAAACTATCAAAGAAGAAGAGGGAAGAAAGGCAAGTACCTTTTTACTAACGTTTTTCCTTATTCGTTCCAAGCTAATCTTGATCTACAAGTTCAGTTGAAGGTCCCGTGGTATGATGAGAAACAACAACAATACTTCCTGCTCTACTATGATTAGCTTTATAATGACTCTATGAAAGAAACAAGTTCATATATGCAAACTTTAAAGGAAATAGGCCAAGCATGAATTTATATTAATGAGAAAAAAGTGTTTCTTACAGCCATGGATGTAGTGCAATAGCTTCACCAAGATCCCTTTGTCCAGACCCTTACTAAAATAATCAACACACAGAATGTTGATGTTTCAATGCTATCTCCCTTATGAGATCATAAGTTAGATGCTTTACTATGTCTCCCCATGTCAATACCACCCATGAGATCATACGTTTGGTATCTCCAATCTCTATCTCTTATTTTCACCATGAGAAGGCCTCCTTATATAAGCTTGGAGAGACCCAACCACTTGAGATATATTTCGGATAAGTTGAGGATTCTTCTCCTTCAGTTGAGGATCTTCCCTAAGATCATGCCTTGATCTCAGATTCGAATCCAACTACGTCCAGAGATTGAAGGGATTCTTCCTTGATTTATCTCAACAAGTCAAACATTCACTCAGAAAGGGTAGCGCTCCCCCAAAAGGGTGCACAGATTGCTTGGAATGCTCCCCCAAAGGAGGCTAGAGAGCACTAGCACTCCCTAACAGTGGGTAGGGGAGCGATCCCCTTCAAAAAATCATTTTTGAGTGGTTTTCTTCATGGAAAATGAGTTGTACTCCTCATAAGATGATTTCTCCTTCTTAAACTAGTCTTTGAAGGTGTCTTAAGTGTCCTTATGAGGTCTTTAGAGACACGACATAGGAAAGATGGTAGTATGATGTTTGCAACACTTTAAACACTGCAACATTTATGACACTTGTAATGACGACACTTGCAACACTATTGAAGTGAGTAATTTTGATGTGTAATAGACTGCCCCCCAAAGTATGAAGTTAGAAGATGGGAACTGATGATTGAAGTACTTTGTATACCTTTTCAAGAAAGGGTACGGGCACAGAGAACCTGATAGAAGATGTACACAACCATCCAACAAATATTATGACATGTTTCAAACCCAAGGTAAGCATACCTATGCTTGGGTGATAAAGACTTCCAAGGTCAGGCCACCATAAAATACACTGCAGATCCATAATTATATTGATAAAAGTTATAGCCATTGAAGATACAATGTGGATCTATACTCCCATGACCTGAAATGATCGTATCCATGAAGAATACATAGTGGATCTACGAGATGACAAGATATAGCCACGACCAATACAAAGTGGATCTATGTGACAGTATATGTGTCAATGTTCAAAAGAAACTCTGTTGCAACCTGGATAAAGTACATAATAGAGTGATGACTCAACCCAGGGTCTTCTTACCGATCCTGATGTAGTATGAATCTAACCATGTGAATAGATGTCCTGATGTCGAATATGTCATAAACCACTTGATTACTGGTCAATGAGGTAAACCATTAACAAGCGCGAGACAAATCACTATTGATGTCAATGATTCCCAAGGTACTTTAGTACATTCCAGTGAATGTGAATAAATGAGATGAAGTCAAACATTCGTGGAATCACTCGATCATGGATCAATGATATAAACCCACTGACGAAAGCGAGGATGCCTGCCATTGAGGCATGGAGGTCCCAAGGTGCTAACTATTTTCTAAGTCTAGTTTTTGGATAATGTGTTGAGGTCGACAGGAATAGACTTATCGCAGGAGGGCCTTGGTGTATCCCCCATCAACGACACGAAACTGACACAAAGATATAATTGGTGGATCAAATGAACATGGACTAACATGGGTATTGAAACAAGATATTTGTGATGGATGAATCTCGAGGCAGATAATTCCCTTGAACACTAAGGCACAACAACAAAAACATGACATGGACCAAAACATGATGATACAGTGGACACTGTGAATTTCGTCGGGTGACCCACAAGATTAAGAAAACTTAGAGGATTGGTTCAGTGTAGAGGTTCAGTGGATTAAAATGTGTGCAAAGACAAAGTGTTGTGTTCAAGGGCGACCGTAAGAGTTACTGGTAGTGTTCTCAAAAACTGCTTGGCTTGCTTCCTTCAATTTTTCCTCCCATCCAAATAGACGAGTACCTCTTTTTTTAATTTAATGAGCTCGATGAGGGTAACACATGCTCGATATAACTCACCTTCGATAATTCCCTCTTGCTTTGTTTAACGAATTGGAAGAAGTAAGGGTTTGGTTCCGTATAGGCCCTTCAATGTATGATTGTTTAGTGAGTCCGGAGAAGGTAAATGCAGTGGTTTTTCATATTTAGAGAGTCTGAAAATGACTTAAGGATGACTCCAGTGTGGTCTTTTTTCATAATGTTAGTCTTGTGAGGCCGAAAAAGAGATAAATTATCACTCAAAAGATCACTCGACAATCTTTTCATGTTTAGATAGTCTGAAAAGTGATTAAAGATGACTCCAATGGGTTCCTTTTTCGTGTATCCATGCGATCCTGAAGAAGAGATAAAAGGTTGCTCGGTTACATTCTCATGTTTTTACGAGTGCAATAAAGAACAAAGACTAAGCTCGGTATGCCCCCAGCTTGAAAATCTAGTGGCTTAACTCCAGAATAGTCATCAAAGGATGGAGACATGCCTCCCAAGATTCAATTCATTCATCGAATCTGAGGTTGTCACCAATTTCTATACTAGATGGTGAAAAAGGATAAGGGTGGATGAAATGAAGGTTAAAAAATGAGACCTGATGAAAAACTCGACTCAACATCTATGAGATCTGGCGAAAGACTTGATCTAACAAGAGAGGTGATTGTTTCATTTTTTAATGAGCTTGACACAGGAAAAGAACTATGCTCAAGGCTCTGTGTTCAATCCCCAGATTTCTGTGTCATTTTTTAACAAGCTTGCTACAGAAAAGAAAAACTATGCTCAAGGCCTTTGTTTCATTTTTTAACGAGTTTGCCACAGAGAGAAAAAACTATGCTCATGACCTCTGTTTCATTTTTTAACGAGCTTGTCACAGAGAAGAGAAACTATACTCGTAGCCTATGCTTCATTTTTTAACGATCTTGCTACAAAAAAGAAAAACTATGCTTGTAGCCTTTGTTTCATTTTTTAACAAGCTTGCTACAAAGAAGTGAAAATATGCTCATGACTTCTTGATCATGACTTCCAAGAGGATAATGCTTTGGAAGGAATACATGTCAAGGGATAAAACTCGGTCATGGATTCCAAGAGATCTTCAGTGGATGGAAGAAAAATGCTTCGGAAGGAACACATGTCAAGGGTCTCGCTAGGGGTAAGGATATCAGGCTCCAATAGCCCTACCAAAGATATCACCATGTCAACTACTAGATCTAAGTCATTAGAAGTTGAATTCATGGGAGACAATGCCACATAATTTACTTGTGGCAGAAGTGATAATGACTACATATAAAGCCCATTTAGGGAGTTCATTGGGTTGATGGCCAAGTCAGGGCCAACAAACGAAAGTTGATCAATAGTCACCATTCTTCCATCGTGCGGGAAAGATATCACACGGAAAAAGTGGACACAATAGCTTTCATGGCATAGACATAATCTCGCCCAAGGAGTAAATCGAAATCCAAGGGGTCCTACACTACCATAACATCAATAAAGATAGTTTTTTATGGCATAGACATAAAAAAAATTATATTATAAATTTTGGGTTAATTGCTTTTAGAAAAAATGGAAATGGGTGAATATTTTTTTGAGAAAAAAGAACAGAAAATTAGTCCATGGACTAAACTTATCCCCTAAATATTTCCTTGATAAAATTAATTTGTAAATAAAATGAAGTTAAATACAATAAGAACAAAGGTTTCAATTAACTTAGTCCATATTGTTTGAATTAAAAAACTCAATATTAAACTTATAAAAATTATGTTGACATATAAAAAATTTGAAAATAAATAATAATATGAAAATAAATAATTATTTTACATTTAAAATCCTACACTTTCCCATCTTTTTTTTTTTGAGTTTCTATGTATTTCAAATACTTTTAAATGTAGGTAAATGCTACATAACATATATTATCTAAATAATAATAATAATAATAATAATAAACTTAAGAATTCATTCAAAGTAACAAAGATATTCAAAAGTTCAAAGTAAAATTGTTCAATCATATAATAGTTTTTTATCGTTTGATCTTCTACACTGTGTAGAATTTACATGATAGAACATAATTTCTATGCTTTTCATTTAAAGGTCCAACAAGTACAATGAAGTGTTTTGGCTTGTGATTTCTAATAGTATTTTTCAAGAAAATGATATATTGATTTAGTCTTTGTATTAGGTGGATAAATTATTGCTTTAGTATATGTATTAATAAACATATTGCCACTATTATAGTAATCATCTATTAATTTTAGCAATAAAAAAAGCATTTAAAAATTTAAAAATTATCAAAAGCGAGTTGTGTAATGCCTTTTATCTATATTATAAAACTCAAA
>JASDQU010308906.1:30115-51870 GCA_032191745.1 Picea mariana | reverse complement strand
AAAAAAAAAAAAAAAAAAAAAACTTATACATTATTAGAAAGATAAGTATTTTACTTAGAAATTATGAACTAAGTAATCTATGCAAAGATACTTCAATAACTATGACTAATTCTAATCACACTCACAAACAATGTTAATATTCTTTTAAAAAACAAAAAAAATTTAATCAAAACATGAATGTTAAAAAAATTTACAAATAAAAAAATAAAATAATATTATCTACCTGATAATGAAAATCTGGAAGACATGAAAATAGTATCAACTAAATTTTTCATATTGATATAAATTTTTCATATTAATAGAAAATAATGATGATATATTCAAGGTTAAAACCCATTATACACCTTTTATTTATTTATTTCTACTTTTATCATTCATTTATTCCTTATACACAAAATTTTCTCATTCATTTATTCCTTATACATAAAATTATTAGTATAACATTGATTTCAATTACAAAATAACTTTTGCCATCAAAAGAATATGCCGCTCGATAAAATCGTTTGCATAACACATCGTCTGCCTACTGTCATAAAGAAGAAATCAATCGCCGGAGGAGAGGAAACCCACTGGGCATATTGATAGGAAGCATGTGTATGACAAGGAGACGCCCAGGCCCTAGGCATGGATATTTATTTTTATTTTTTTACTCATTAATTAATTAATGAGTAATTAATTAAAGAGTAAATTAGACTGTCAACTAATAAATGTTTAGATAATTTTATTTTAAAATAATATTTAAATTCATTAATATTTCCATTCAATCTAAATTTAATTTTTTTTATCTAACTTTAAAAAATTATTAATATTATTCAAAAGAACAGAAAATTCTAAATCAAAACATAAATATTTAAATTATTTAAAATAAAAAAATTAAAATAATACAATCTAATTGACCATGGGAATTTTAAGTACATGAAAAGAATTGTTCATATAGATAAAAAAATAGTGCTCACGTATTCACGGTTAAAACCCATTGCACATTTTTTTATTTGTACTTTCCTCATTTATTTATTCCTTATACATAAAATTATTGGTACAACTATTATTTCAATTATAATTTTTTTTTGTTTGTTAATTTGTGCGGGACCTGTTGGCATCTAAGCCATCAAAATCACCCGGGGATCACATTCGGCCTGAGCCACACCAACCCTTAACATGGTTGGATTTTTTGTCCCCACAAGTTTCGAACCGGTGACTTTAATATCACGGAGTGGCTTAACAACACACTCCGTCACCGACTGTCCTACACCTCGGGGACATTTCAATTATAAATTTTGTTTAATGTTTTAAAAGTTATTATTTCAATGATAAATTTTGTTTAATGTTTTCAACTTATTTTGTTTAATGTTTTAAAAGTTGAAGTAATTGATATATTAGAGAAATATAAGAAAAAATTCAAATCCAAGCATTTATATTCATCATTTTATCAATTTGATAACTTGTAAATTTGAATTGTTGTCCATTCTTCATTATAATAGTGGACTTAATAGTTAAGAACATGTGTTTCAACTTAACAGGTTACAGGTTCAAATCCAATCCAGAGGGGGACATGTGTTTCCTCTTAAAAGATTAAGAAGGGGGTAGGGTGTAAGGAAGGAATTCCTCAAGCACATAAGAAAAAAATACTTGATAGGATTCCTAACATACAAAAAAGTTCATGTTTGTGGACCCTAAATTGATTATGTGGAGGATTTCAACAAATATTATGAAAAGTTTATGAAACAAGGTGTGTTGAATGATGATATGTTCACATATTACAAGCACTAGATAACATTTTACACCCCTTATGTAGAGGTTATTTATGATAGAGACTTGATTCTCATAATCTTAGGAATTTAATAAGATCTTTGAAAAAAAGAAGTACCGAGTTATGATTGTCACCTATGAGAGGGACCCTTCACCAAATTTTTACAAAGAATAGATACAACCTATCACTCAAAGGAGGTGAGATAACATGAGCACACCACTTCACATGATTCTTTATGTACTTAATCCTAAATCATAACTAAATACTTGAGTGTTGGAGGATGCATGGGAATAAGGCTCCAAAGATGAGAAGAAAGAGAATTTCTTCTAGAAGAAGGTAAATATATTTGCGATTCATGGTGACTTATATCAATATTTGTGATTCAAAAGAACATGTTTAAGTGGTGGAGGATGTATGTTAAAAGAAGGCTTCAAAGATGAGAAGAAAAATAATTTATTCTCTTAAAAAGTAAATATATTTATAATTTATGGTGACTTATATCAATATGTGTGATTCAAGAAAACATGTTTAAGTGGTGAACGATGCATAGGAATAAGCTTCAAATATGAGAAAGAGAATTTCTTCTAGAAGAAAGTAAATATATTTGTGATTCATGGTGACTTATATCTTAATATTCTTCCATGAAAAGGTACCCAAAGGAATCATTGAGACAATGATATGTTTATTCAAAGATAGTTGCATTGTGAGATATATTTGGGATTTATGATGGCTTATATATTAATATATTTCCATGACAAGGTATCCAAAAAGGTTATTGAGACCGTGGTATGTTTATTAAACATGGTTACATAGCTAAAACATTGATGAGAAAGGTATACAGTTGTAACAATGATTGATTAGGGTGCCATTAAACATATTTGAAGGGACAAAGACAAACACTAACAATGATGATGATATTGTGTTCAATGATTCATAAGACATATTGAAGAAGAAACAAAACATAAAAAGTGGAACAAACTATTTCAGGAACATCCTTACCTACCTCTGAATTCCAGGTAAACATCAATTACAAAATAACTTCAAATCACAACACAGTTTTATGATAGAAAATTCCGCTCTATCTTAATTTTTCATTGCATCAACTCTTGCAGGGCCGAAAGTGGAAATTGACAAAACCCCTAAACTTTAAAAAAGAAAATACTACAGAGTGTCGATGCCACTTCTGTACATAAAATCACCATCGAACTCATTCTTTGAAAGGTGAGAAAGATGGAAAAATTAGAGAGACAAAACTAGGCTGAAAATGGAGCAACTCCATAGCTATCGCTACCACCACTAATTAAATGTATATAGAAAGTGGTTAAATATTTTTTTTGAAAGGAGGATTAAGATATTATACGCGAACGCTTTGTGTATGGGCCTCGTACAACGAGCGCAATGGGAACAAGATCGAATCCAGGGGCGAATGCAGTGTGTGTGAAAACAATGTAAGCACAACAGCATAAATAAAACCCGTTCCCTGTTTTCAAAATCGTCCAGACAAAAACTGCACGTCTCCACCTCTTCTGGACTATTGTACTCAATGTTTCTCTCCACCTCTCCTCCAGAATGGGCCTCTATAGCAATAACCAGTCGCATAAAATTATTAGTAATTTATTTAATAAATAAGAATATTAACTAAATTATTAGTTATTTTATTTTAATATTTAATTATTGCATTTAAAATGTGTAAATATGTTCTGATTGTGTCCATGCATGGCATGTAATGTCCTCATTTTGAGACATTATAACTTTACACACTGCTATGTCTATCAGAGTAGCGAGATAGGGGTAACAGAGAATTCGAGAGATATCGAGGGGTTTTATTGGGCCTGACTTGCATCATTTATCATCAGGATCCATTTCGCACAGCTTGGTTTTGGTTTCGTTGCATTTCAACGATTCTCATAATTTTGAGTTATTATGGGTCATATCTTATTTAATTTCACTAAGAAGGTCATAATGAGCATATTACTTGGAGAAACCTCTTAGTGTAATAGCTCATCGAAATCGGGAAGAAGAGCATTACAAGATAAGATGATGAGAAGTGACTTTTAGTGGCCAGAGAAGCCATAAGGATGGATAAATAACTTTTTAGAGGTAAAATGATTAACTAATTAACTAATTAAGTGATTTAATCAAGGAATAATAAAATAAAGTAAAAGTCACTTTGAGGGAAAAGGTCAACAATGAATTAGGCTTTCAGTCGTGAATTAGGGTTTTGGAAAGCTATAAGAGAAGAGTCAACGACCTAATTGATTATTATGCAGATTACGACTTTTCATTGAAGAGAGAGGCACATCTCAGGAGAGATAGTTCAGTGGATTCCAAGAGGAAGACACCAGTTGGCTAATTTCAGTGTTGAGAGACACAGCCTAGTCACCGGGAAGATCTTTTAGGTCTTCCATCATTCTTCAGTAGTAGTTACATAATGTTTAGTAGGAAGGGCGCGGGCACAACTTCTGAGGGGGTTTTAGGTTGACTTACCCCTTCCAAGGGGAATTTCGAGATTTCCCTCCGACTCATTTGAGAGGAGGCAAAAGGTGCATATTTTTCTTGGTTCCTCATCAGATTCTGACAGAGGAATCAACTAGGATGCATTTTCTAGACTTGGACATGCGACACTTTTGGTAGGCACATTTAGGGTTCTAGAGCGAGCATCAGACCAGATTCAGGGAAACCCTTCCGACCCATTTCCCAGTAGGCCAAGGTGGTCGTTTTGCGACATATATTGTCTGATTTCGACAGTGGAATCACTAGGATACATTTTTCCATAATAAGAGGGGCGCATTCCCCCAGGGGTATCCATTCGGGGTCCAGACTCATTAGCAGAGGGGACTGACAGATACCAGTACTGAGGACTAGAGTAGGGCGCAACATTTGGAACAGTTTCCAGGCTATTCCGAGAAGTATAGCTCTCAGGGAAAACTTTCCATACTTCCACCAGTTACCGTCAGAGATGCCATATTCCTAGCGCACCCATTGATTCCACAACACTCACATATTCATGGTATTATCTTTTAGTTTCTCAATTGTATTCCAGCTAATATCCTTTTGTCTTCTGATCTAGCCGAGTGTTGTTATTTTATTCAACCTCATTTAGCCTATTGTAATCCCCAGAGATATCATAATACAAACTTTGTAGTCCTTTGTCGCATTTATTATTTGTATGATCATTTATATGTTGTAAAAAATAGATCCCACATACACATTAACAACATTTCTTAGACTAGCCAAGTCATGAACATTACAGTGGTATCAGAGCTCGTTTTCCTGCCAGCCTAAGGGGAAAATAATATAAGGATATAGATACACCATTACCAGTGAGTGGATTGACAGGAGCATAGATGGAGCCTACACCCATTAGATGCAGGGAGCATTGCTACAGTTGCAAAGTGCCTTGGAAGCCAAATCACAGATGTAGGGGTAAAGGGAAGGTGCACATTATTGAGGTGCACTATGACAGTGAGGATGAGGAGATGCATGTGAATGCAACCATAGATGCCTATTTGGAGCAGTCCAATAAGGCTAGCGACTATCGTGCATTTGAGGGACAGTTGTATGGACAGGATGATAACGCATATCCTTCATATTCCCCATCAAGCAATGTTGAGGATTCAACACTTTAGCATAGTGGTGACACTTGTGAGGATTCATATGTGCTGGCATTGAGGGAGAAAGAGGTTGAGGATTCATAGGAGGTTGGATGACCTACCGGTGGGTGTAGACATGGCTTCCAGGAAGTCATGTATGAAGAATGATGAGCTTTCTATGATGAGTGAGCCACATTTTTCATCTTCTCAGTCACCTATGCTAGCCACAACACATGAGGATATCGGTGGCATTCCTGATATGGTAGAGGAGCCTTGTGTGGGGATTGTACACAAGGAACATATGGATCTGTAGACCAAGGAGGATAGGTATGGCTTGGAGATAGTTGAACTTACACATACCTATTAGTATGAGGAGAGTGAATCAACACTCTTGGAGATTCCATTGATGGACCAGATTGTGGAGACCTACAGCTTGTTGGGACACTTACTCCCGGGATTGATCTACAGTGATGAGGATGCACTCCTTATTGGTCAAAATAACAAGAGCACATATCTGGACACATCTATATGGGATCCAGGCGCAAATGATATTAGTAGGGTGAGTGCACAGGAGGATACCACTGCCCATACAGGATATGGTGTGATTCAGATAGGAGTCGCAGTTGGTGATGGTGTGCAGTGGAATATAAGAGGACTTAGTAGCACAGGGGATAGTGGGTAGTTTAGTGCCTTATATTTTGAAGAGTGTGTTGTTGGGGATTCCATTGTTGACACTAGCAATGAGAGGCATGGGGTAACACCTAGACAGGATTGTGACCAGGGGTCATGACACTTGGCAGGACAATTGAGAGTCAATGAGGACATGATCATGGAAACCACTAGATGCATTGGTGGAAGCTTATTATTCGAGGGCATCGATGGAATAGGATAGTTCAGATGGGGTACTTGTCATTGATGACTTCCATACACTCAGGGAGAGAGTGATTGTGATGAGGGTCGACTACCAACAATTGTTGAGGGATAGGGATTACCTACTGGAGGTTGGTGAGATGGATCATAGGGCATTGAGGGAGAAAGAGGTTGAGGTGGACCGACTCACTCATGAGTTGGCGAGCACACAAAAATTCTTGGAAGGCACACAGACAACCCTTCAAGAATCAGAGTCTAGATCAGAGGAGCTCCCCGAGGAAATTGGATAGAGATCCAGTACATCTATTTCAACAAAGAGTCATATATATCCCTCAACCACATTGTGAGAGGATGTTGGTGGTTTAGCAGTGGAGCACCAATTGAGGGAGGAGCATGACCAATACCCATGATCACTAATCAGTATGGAGAGATATGATACAGAGATACATGAGGATGTCCATAGGTCACAGGGACCACCCTTCATAAGGGGTGTTGAGACAGTTGAGCACACACTTAAACATGGTATTCTAGAGCCAAGGGCAGTTATGAGGACACTTCCATTTGTGTTCCAGGATTGGTTGAGTTTCACAAGGAGGATGACCCCATAGTACACCCAGGATTCAGGATGTTGTAGGTGTATACAAGAGATCACATGAGTATGTAGGGGCACATAGTGATGAGTGGTAGTTCATAGAGACATATAGATTTTCACAGTGGGATTCAGGGGGATGCACTGGATTGCAAGGAGGAGATATAGTTAGTAGAGCATGGAGATTCCTCTCCCTTGCAGCAGTATACAGATCTGGGAGATCACCTTCACCATAGAAATAGTTGTGTGAGTGATGATGGATGGAGAATGATTGACCCACAGTTGGTGGAGGTACCTACCATTGTACCCGATGGTTGGTGTTCAGTGATGAGTACAAGCGGTTATTTACCATGGGTGCCAATGGACGAGATTTTGGTTAAGTCCTTTGGATTGGCCAAAGCATATGATACTTTACAGTCCTACAGTTGGTTGCAAATATTTATGATATCATTTCCCGATACTTTCATCATTGACAACAACATAGGGGGAACTAGACAGTGGCAGGAGCCATGGAGAGTTGGTAGGCCGAGACCACTTGATAGGAGTGTCATGATTACATTCATCAGGATAGGGGTGGATCATCAAGGGAAGATAGTTGAGGCCATGGGTGTGATGGGGAGTATCTTAGGCCATGGGACAAAAGATATCTCAGAGGTTTCTACATATTCAAACTCTCATTAGGATGAGGTTGGAGAGATTTGAACAATTACCAGTAGGGCAAAACAATAGTTAGTGGGGATTGGAAGTGATGAACTTCCAAATTTGACATGGGATCTGGGAGTCCATTTGGTCAATAGTTTGTTTCATATTATGAGGATCCAGGAGTGGAGGGTCCAGTATGGATACTTTGAGCAGACAATCATGATTAGAGTAGAGAAGCATCGACATGATGGTCCCTATCAGAGACTATCATGGGACCCTGGGATTACAGGACCGACCATTTCATTGACTAATGCAGAAGAGCAGACATTTGCAGGGGGGAGTCACTTTGATTTTCCATTGACTTTCAATATTGGGGAGAGCACGTCACTGACTGGTGATTCGTTGAGGTCTTGTAGTGCCTCACTATGGTAGCAACATGTTCAGTCGGTGGCGGTCATGTTGAGTTTGATATGGTTTGGTAGGATATACCCATTTTAGGTTGAGGCCATGTGTTATTTGCAGATGACTCATGGTGTTGATATGTTACAAAACTATACTCCACAGGGCATTGTAGTTGACATTCTGATATGGGATCTAGGGATTGGAGTGCTTGGTAGTTCAACATTTGATGGAGTTGAGTTTCGACTAGAGTGGTTACTCAGAGAGTTGACTGAGATTCCTCGGCCATTTATCATTCTACTCATGAGGAGCATGTGGGTGTCATGTGTGGTGAGCACTTGGAGATACCACATATTGAGGGGAGTCTACCTTGTCTCACACAGGTGGATATGGGACCCCGACATCATATGTAGTTGGATTTAGTTATTGCTTGTGGACAATCAATATTCCGACAGGGAGGACTGTAATGTCCCCATTTTGGGACATTATAACTTTATAGAGTGTTATGCCTACCAGAGTAGCCAGATAGGGGTGACAAAGAGTTCGGGAGATATTGAGGGACTTTATTAGGCCCGACTTGCATCGTTTATCGTCAGGATCCATTCTACACAACTTGGTTTTGGTTTCCTTGTATTCCGACGATTCATGTAATTTTGAGTTATTATAGGTCATATCTTAATTAATTTCACTAAGAAGGTCATAATGGGCATATTACTTGGAGAAACCTCTTAGTGTAATAGCTCATCAGAATCGGGAAGAAGAGCACTATAGGATAAGATGATGAGAAGTGACTTTCAGTGGCCAGAGAAGCCATACGGATGGATAAATAACTTTTTAGAGGTAAAATGATTAATTAATTAATTAAATGATTTAATCAAGGAATAATAAAATAAAGTAAAAATCACCTGGAGGGAAAAGGTCAACAATGAATGAGGGTTTCAACAGTAAATTAGGGTTTTGGAAATCTATAAGAGAAGAGTCAGTGACCTAATTCATTATTATGCAGATTACGACTTGTCATTGAGGACAGAGGCACATTTCAGGAGAGATAGTTCAATGGATTCCAGGATAAAGACACCAGTTGGTTGATTTCGATGTTGAGAGACACAACCTAGTCACTGGGAAGATCATCGAGGTATTCCATCATTCTTCAGCAACAATTACATAGTGTTCAACAACAAGGGTGCATTCATCCAGAGGGAGGGTGGAACTTCTGAGGGGGTTTAAGGTCAACTTACCCCTTCCAGGGGGAATTCCGAGATTTCCCTTTGACCCATTTGAGAGGAGGTCAACATGCATCTTTTTCCTTATTCCTCTTTAGATTCTGAAGGAGGAATCAACTGGGACGCATTTTCCAGACTTGGGCGTGCAACACTTTTGGTAGGCACATTTGGTGTTCCAGAGCGAGCATCAAACCAGATTTAGGGAAACCTTTCCGAACCATTTCCCAGTAGACCAAGGCGATTGTTTTGAGACATATCTCGTCTGATTCCTATGGTGGAATCACTAGGACACATTTTTTTAGAATAAGAGGGGCACATTCCCCCAGGGGTATCCATCTGGGGTCCAGACTCATCAGCAGAGGGGTTCGACAGAAACCAGTACTGGGAATAGAGCAGGGCACAACATTTGGGATAGTTTCCAGGCCATTCCGAGAAGTATATCTCCTAGGGAGAACTTTCCAGACTTCCAACAGTTACCATTAGAGCTACCATATTCCCAACGCACCCATTGATTCCGCAACACTCACATATTCTGGATATTATCTTTTAGTTGCTCAATTGTATTTCATCTAAGATCCTTTTGTGTTATGATCGAGCCGAGTGTTGTTATTTTATTCAGCCGCATTTGGCCTATTGTAATCCGTAGAGATATCATAATACAAACTTTGCAGTCCTTTGTCGCATTTATTATTTGTATGATCATTTGTATGTTGTAAACAATAGATCCCACATACACATTAACAACATTTCTTAGACTAGCAAAGTCAGGAACATTACATGCCAACCGTCTCAACCACTTTTTACATAAATGTGGTTGTTGCTAGTTTGGAATATTTATAGAGGAAATCAAATCGTATTTTTTAATGGAAAAAAGTTCTTATTTAGATGAATTTGATACTTCTCTTCTCTTCTCTTAGCATAATATATTAGTGTTAAAATAAAATTATTTTAGTTTTCTATATATATATATATATATATATATATATTAAAAGCTTTTTAAATGTCATGTTTCAACTCCATGCTAAGCGCTTAAGAAATTGAAATAAAATTATTTTAGTTATATACATATATATTTATTTATTAAGATATTTTTAAGATATATATAATTTTTTATCTTAGTCAACTCTGACCTCTAAATCAATTCACCTGTTAACAAACTAGGGCATTCACTTCACTCCTTTTTCATTTCCAATGTACGACATGTGCTTCACTTTTTTTTCATTGCCCATTCATGTTGTAAAGGAAATTTAATTTTTTAATTATATAAAGAGGAGATTTTATTTTTTTTATAGAGGAAATCAAATCATATGTTTAGAGGAAACCAAATCATATTTTTTTTTTATAGAGAAAATCAAATGATATATTTAGAGTTAAGATAAAATTATTTTAGTTTTCTCTCTCTATATATATTTATTTATTTATTAAGATCTTTTTAAATGTCATGTTTCAACTCCATGTTAAACACTTAAGGAATTGTAAAATAAAAATACATATATTAAGATCTTTTTAAATTTCATGTTTCAACTCCATGTTAAGCACTTAACTAATTGTAAGATATAGAACTTTTCTATGAAATAAGAATTTTTTCACTTTATATATATAAATAGTTTACTTATTATATTGAAATTGCTTTTGTTATTATTTTTTTTTTAAAACACCATGTGTCAACTCCATGTTGAGAATAGAAGGAATTACACATTAAAAAAAGTCTTCTTGGCCCAATAAAAAAAATTCATTCAACAAAATATTTTTATTTCTTATATTTAAAAAAAATCATTAAAAAAAATGTAGTTAATGGTCATCAATGTTTATCATTGGTTAAGTTTAATATTCATTAGAATGTTATTTTTATATTTGAATATGGTGGATATGGAAGTACTAATATCATTATTTTCATGTCCCCATAGTGTGCCTTGGGATCGTGCACCTCTTGGGGGTATGTGGAACTGTGAACTTTCTCACTTGTCTTCTTCGCAACACCAAGGATGCTTCATCCACACTACGTCTCTTCACCTAGACCATACCCATACTCTATTATAGGATACTAGCGAGTCACACTCCTACTGTACTGCAACTATTGTATACTTGGACATTCATTAGCAGCTTTAACACTTAGTCATATTTAAGCATTAGTCATATTCAAGCATACATCCATGAGAAACTAAGAGAACTATTGAACAAATGAAAGAAAAACATAGATATATTGTGGGTGACATGAACCATGCCTAACACCCATCTAACTCTTTGTTATTGAGAAACAGTTACAACATGAGCACTACCAGATCGATTTACAACAAGGCGTAAAAAAACTTGCTTGACCTCACCAAGACACTCATACATAGATTGTCACCAAGTGATCTGGGATCTTTTCATCGATATGACATATTAAATAATTGTATTAAATGAGAATAAATTAAAGTTCACCATAAAGAATGAAAGTTCAATAAAAAAGAGATATAAGTATGAATATGAACACAAAAAACTTCATAATGGAGCTCCTGGTGGACTATGTCTACGGGTGTGTCTGTCAAATGGTTAGGCCTTTTTATTAACTTAGCAAAAGAATTTGGAAAAATACATAAGTATACCTAATTTTGGAATTAAGATACATAAGCTTTGATCATATCAAAAAAGAGACAACACCATTGAATTTTTGGTGTCGAGTTACCTAAAAATGACTGTCTCCACACCTCAATTCGACACTGCCACTTCGAGGCCCATCAAAAATCCTGTCTTAATTTGCATGCCTGCAACCTGGATTAAATGAATGTAATCTACATCAATTTTTGTGCCTAGTATGGAATGGTGCGTGTGCCCTGCCTCCTCTCATGCATTGGAAAAATTGTTCTTTAAATAAAAAAAAATGAGCGGAGTTTACCAACGAAGTTCATTGGCCTAGTGGTTGGCAGATGTATAATAAGGAAAGTGGATGAGGAGGTCCCCGGGTCAAGCTCATCGGCCTCGCACTTTTGGTTCGTTTGTTACAATTGTTACCAACTTAGAACCTTGTTGGATTTAGTGGAAACACTTTGACTATATATGGCGAGGTTGCGACCAGATCTGATGGAATTGCCTACAACTTTGGCGGGTTGTTGTTAACTCTGGTGGATTGGTGGTTGTTATTCTAGATATGGAGGGGCTAACTCTAGTGGACCATTTCTAAATTGGAGGACTGGGCATTGGCCACGGACTATCCGTTTTTTAATTTGAATTTTCGGTTACTGGCCCTCATTGGGAATTTTCCTACTGCCATGTGGCAACCCATGACTAGGCCATGTGATGGCCATTCATTGGCCTACGTCAACTGCTTGAACGGTCAGCCTGCCAAGTCACCTCCTGCTTGGTCATATTTCCACGTATGGTATGGATTCCACATCACCTATCATGTGGTTGTACATATGCCACGTGGCACTTTCTCATTGGTCCATATGTCGACCTGGAAATGTTGAAAATGAGTGACATGTGGCAGCCTCTAGTACTTCCACATCAACATGTTGACATCATCATGACATGTGTCACTCTATGATGAATCCACGTACACTATACAAATACTGATGTCATCCATACTGATGTTGACATCAGTAGTACGTATGTTGAATCATCCTTGTTTATTGGACTAGGTTGACCAAAAATTTGACCATGAATATCGATCAATATGTCACTTCATTTGACAAAATGATTATGTCGTTGGAAATATTGTGACGCTCTCTTCACGATGATGGCAATTTTGTTAAGTTTTGAAGACTTTGAATTTTTCCTTTTCTTTATCTGCTACGACCATTTTGAGCTTCCTAAGGTACTTCTGAGAATTTTGAGTCATTCCTAGGCCTCCCTAGATCCTTCCAGATCACGCCTTCCCAGTTAGAGATTTTGGACCCCAAAAGCCTTTATCAATCAACAAATAAGTGAAGGAATTTCTCCCTCACTCTTCCCTTCTACATCGACCATGCCTTGCATGGAGGTATTCCCTTTAGGCGCACTCAAAGATAAGTAATGCATTCCCACATGAAGTCCTCAATCTTCGATCTCAGATGACATTTTCCTTCATCTATTCCTTAACTTCTTGGTTGACCTGTTGAAGTCTGTTAATGAACTTGCAGGTTGAATTTCTCTTCCTCGCATATTTTCCATACAACAAGTCAAAGGGGATATTAGGTAAATGCCCAAGACAATTCGTGACTGGTGAACCCCGAGTGGAAGAGTACATGGCTTGATTATGAGCAGGATGGAAATAAGGTAATTGATCATTCCATGACTTAGGATGTTGGCTTCAATATCCTTAAAGTAACTGGACCACTGTATTTTTTACCACCCCTATCTGTTGTCGGCCTATGGACGAAAAGTAGTGTTGCTCCTCGTCTTGGTGTCCATGAGCTTCCACAAATTTGTCCAAGATTATCCAAACAATTGATACTATCGATCAAAGATAAGGTATGTGGACAACCTAAAATGGACCCATAGCATAGAAACATGCTTGTTACATGACCTGTCCACTGCTACATACAAGTAGACATGACTCATACTAGACATGGGTAATCCCCTTACAAAATCCACTAAAAAAATGTCCTAAGTATAAGAGGAAACATGAAATGGTGTGTACAACCCTATCATTTCGTTAGTGGGCTTACAAAATACAACACACATTCCTTTACAATTGTGGTTACAAACTTTTTCATTCGATGCAAATGTACTACAATCCCCAAATTCCCAAATACAAAAGAAGCGGAGGCTTCTGCAATTACATGCACTTCCTCAAAGGAAGGAATACAAGGTATACTCAAATGGTGGAGTAATTTGTCTTGCAAACAAAACTTCTTCCCCTCTAGACCCTAGAAGATCCCACATACATCTTTTAATATTTTATCAATAGCATACCATCCATCATTATTGATATGAGCTGAGAAAACATTATTCAAAATAATAGATGTAAGAGTAGGACATATAAAAAGCATGTATGTCCTCATTACATTGGTACTGGTACTGGTCTCCATCCTACATGGCTTCTGAAGGTCAAGTAAAGCTAGCATTGGCACAATGTTGATCTTTAAAGTGTCAAAGGCCTTTTGTTGGATTCCTTCCCACTGAAAGACTTGTCTCATCTCAAGCAATTAATTCATATGTAAATAATCAAGAGCATTAACAACATCATACTTATCATGACATTCTCCTTTTACAATCGTGAGTACAAGATTCTTGTTAGTGTTTATAACTCTTTTTAGTTCTCTTGAACTAACAAGTGTTTATTTTTCCTTTATGTTGTGATCTTTAATGATGTATTCTACTCCATCTTTTGCAGATGGTATTTTTTTTCCTTCTGAAAGAAGATATCCTTCCTATCATAAAGGTAGGGACTCCCTAATACAATACCATAGACATCCAAAGGAACCACATCTAAATCCACTTCATCTATCATCTTAGAAGCAATAGAAAACCTCAACCTACACTGCGTAGTTCCATTTAACTTTGCTTTATCAGATACCCAACCGGGAGGGTAATGTTTATGGTGAGGTATTGTGGTTAATTACAATTTCTTAACAAGTGTCTCTAATATTAAATTAACATGGGAACACAAATCAAATAATGTGTCTATCTTCGTATGTTTCAATACAACTCTTATGTGGAGTAGTGCACTTCTCCTTTTATCATCATCATGTGATTCATTTAAAGACCTTGAACATGCATACAAGGAATCTTTACCTTGCATCCCAACTGTTGTGATTCTTTCTTCGTCACTTGAATCGGAACCAAGATCATGTTTCACTGTAGAAATGTTTATTGTCTTCCTCCTCCACCAAACGATTTTGGCCTTAGCCTTGGATGTAGTTTCCAACAATGTTCGCTATCATGACCAATTTTCTCACAATGGCTGCAAGAGGGTTTTCCTTTCTCCTTCTTTGTTGCATATGTCCTCTGGTGCTTCCCATTTCCTCTTATGCTGAAATGGTTTTCATAATGCTTGAATTATTTTTCCTCCTGTCCATTCTTACCTCTTATTTCAAGGTGAGTGGCTTGCACACAAACTTCGTCAATATTGGTGGGGTTAAACAATAGTAAAGCATGATGAATATAACTGTGAAGTACACCAGTATAATTCATGAAAGTTTCATAAAAATTTAACAAAATGTTTAGTGCAAGTTCTATCTTCCTAAATTCCTCCATGAAACTTTGTATTGTTTGACCTTTACTTTGTCTTAAAGTTTTCCATTCAATCATTTCTTTATGTAAATAACCCAAAGGATAACATTGCTTCCTTATTGCTGATTTAAATTTTGACCATGAGGAAACAAGATTACCACACTTACTTCTGGCTTGGAGATTGCTCTCCCACCATACGAGAGAAGTGCCTTCCAAATAAAGAGAGGCTAATTGAACTTTCACTTCTTATTCATCAATCTGTTGTACATGGCAATATACTTCAACCTGTCGGATCCAATTATCTAGCTTTTTAGGATTATCATCTCTAGTAAACATAGGGAAATCAAATTTTACATCAAGATTTAATAATGGTTTCTTAAGAGAGGTTTCATGGTTAGAATTATAATGATGAGAATGATTAGAGGAAGAATAGCTAGAACTCGATCGTGAATAAGGAGGCTCGGGAGGGTCTCCTCCATCCCCTTGGTTCACTAAAGCATTTTCATCTGCTGGTGATTCCTTTTTATTCCCTTTCTTTGCCATCCTCTTTTTGTAATCTCCATACATTTTCTCGACCATATCTAACATGCGATAGAAGACCATATGGAAGTTTTTCTCCTATTCATCATGCTTGTCCTCTTCATCCATTTTCTTCCTTCGGGATGCACGACCAATCTCTGGGTTGAAATTCTTAAGTGTTCCTTCACCCTGTTTATGCTTGGCCCTAGTAAGCATTTAGACTCAACAATTCAATTCAAATATGAATTTTCTGATACCAACATGATCCGAGATATTTTCATCGATATGACTTATTAAAGAATTTCATTAAATGAGCATAAATTAAAGTGCACCATACAGAAGAAAATATCAATAAGAAAGAGTCATAAGCATCAATTTGAACACATAAAATTTGATAATGGAGCTCGTCCTTGGTGGACTACATCTTTGGGTCCTGCTCTCAAATGGGCAGGCCTTTTTATTAACTGAACAAAATAATTTGGAAAAATGCATAAGTATACCTCATTTTGGAATGAAGCTGGAGACGCTTTGCTCGGATCAGAAAACAAAAAAAACTATTGAATTCTTGGCATCGAATTACCCAAAAATGACAGTTTTCACGCCTCAATCTGACACTGACACTTCTAGGCCCATCAAAAATCCCATCTCGATTTGCATGCCTGCAACCTGAATTAAATGACTATACTCTACATCGATTTTTGTTCATGGTACAGACTAGTGCACATGACTTACCTCCTCCTCTGCATTGGAAAAATTATTCTTTAAATAAAAAAACTGGGTAAAGTTTACCAACATAGGTCATTGTCCTAGTTGTTGGCAGATGTAGAATAAGGCAAGTGGTTGGGGAGGTCTCGGGGTCAAGCCTGGCATCCTACCCCTTTTGGTTTATCTATTACAACTCTTACCAACTTAGGACCCTGTCGGATTTGGTGGAAAGAATTCGACTATATATGGCAGGGTTTCCAACATATGTGTTGGAACCGCCCACAATTTTGGTGGGTTGGTGTTAACTCTGGAGGATTGGTGGTTGTTGTGTCGCATATGGCGAGGCTAACTCTGGTGGACCATTACTAAATTTTTGGTTACTGTCCCTCATTGGGCATTTTCTCGCTGCCACGTGGTCGCCATTCATTGGCCCATGTCAACTACATGCACAGTCATCCTTTCACATCAACTCCTGCCTGGTCATATTTCTATGTATGGTATGGATTCCATGTCACATGCAGTGTGGTTGTACTTATGCCACATGGTTGTACAAATTTCGATGTGGTACTTTCTCATTGGTCTATATGTTGATGTGGAAATGTCGAAAATGAGTGACACGTGGCAGCCTTTGGTATTTCCATGTCAACATGTTGATGTCATGTTGATGTCATAATAACATGTGTCACTCTCTTATTAGTCCACGTAGCATGTACGAATGTTGATGTCATCTGTATTGATGCTGACGTCAACAGTAAAGATATTGACTCATCCCTGCTGACTGGGCTAGGTTGACCAAAACTTTGACCGCGAGTGTATTTCGATCCGTAACTCCATTTGATGAACTCATCACATCATTGGAAATATTGTGATGTGCTCTTCGCGATGATGCCAATTTTGTAGAGTTTTAAGGACTTTGAATTTTTTCCTTTTCTTTATTTGTTGAGGCCATTCTGAGCTTCCTGAGATACTTTTGAGAATTCTGAGTCATTCCTAGGCCTCCCTAGATCCTTTTGGATCACCAAGACTCTCCATCGTAACCATATCCACATCCACCTGCGCTGCAACTCAAATGTTCCTCCAACCATAGACTTGTTGTCTCTTCATTTATGCAGAATTTTCCTCTTCATCTCTGTAAACTTCACAAATTTTATTTTTTTCTCACACAAGCCTCCAAAAAACCTACGTTTGTAGACATAGCCAAAATCTGTCCAATAGAATATTTCCCATCTTATTCCAATGAGTCCACCTCAAAGAACACAATTCCTACCAAGTGGAGTGACTTGGTTCCTTGAGGGAGCTCACCCTCTTTGTCTACCTCAGAATCATAGAGCTCTTTCTCTTGTTGGCTTCTTGTCTTTCCAAACCTTTCCTTCCTTTGTTATGCACCCTTGTTCTCTCACAGGCTCTGCAAAGGTCACCATTTTGAACTGTCACGTAATTTTAGGCTGTCATGCCCCTTCATGAACCCATGTACAAGTGAATCAACATGCCACTTCATGGACCCAATCGCCCAAGTGAATTATCGTGCTCCTTTATAGACCTGGTCACCCAAGCAAACCCATGCAATTATCAATAGTCATGCACCTTGGGACCGATGTGCCCAAACTTAGTGAAACCCTCATGTCATTGCACCCCAATCTCATTGGCCACTTCATATTTAAGCAAGCCCCTTGGCACACTCACATTCTTAAGGCGTCAACTTTCCCAACTTGGTTGCTGTAGAAAATATCAAGTCCCATTTCCTTGAGGACTTAGGTGAAGGTATTTGCACCCATGTAGATTAATTCCTTACATCTCCCCCCACCTCAAGTCATTTTCATCCCCAATAACATCCAAAAAAACTACAATTTCCAAGTCTCTGCTCAAACTCATGCCTTTGTCCCACACATAATGTGCGGTTGTGCACGACATAGTCCCACATAGGGGTGTGTGGGAGGGAAAAATAGGCCCTGAGGTCTGAGGCAAAGATGGTTGGGGAGCCATCTTGCCAGGGGGTAGTGCAACTGTCACAGGAAGAACCACAGGTAGGAAAGAGGCGTAGGAGAGTTGATTTTGGTGTTGGGCTAGCACATGAGCCGAAGGCAGGCAAGAGGCAGAGATTTGATGATGTTGGTTTTATAACATCGGATGAGTTGGAGGTAGAGGCCGAAGGGAGGATGGAGGACCTTCAACACCAATTTGAGGAGGTTCTTCAGGGTGTGTCAGAGGCCATGTGGGCCCATATCTAGGATGAGAGAGTCCTGAAGCAGTGTGTGGGTGTACTGGCAGAGTGGAGAACCTTGATCCATCGGGAATCTGTAGCGAGGGCAATGATGATTGGTCAATTTCTCCCTAAACTTGGAGGAAACCCAGCTGGTGGGGCACCTCCAACTGACAGAGGACCTGGGGGGGGAGCTCTAAGGCCACCATGAATGCCATTTTTTGTATATGTATAGGCTTGCGAGTCCATTTTGGACAAGGTATTTAATACCCATTTTGTATAGGGTAGGGGGTACCTATTTTGTACCTATAGAGTGAGGGGACTCACTAGCCTACGAGCGATGTATATTTTGTACTTTTTAAACATTTATGACAATTTAGAGGATATATATATATATATATATATATATATATATATAGATATGGATACATATATTTTGGCTCTTTGTTATGTCGACATGTGTTTATGTTTTTGATGGTTTAATGATGTCTAATTTATATGTTGTGACCGATGTATAATGTTTATGTATATGGGATGAAGTGTTGATGTGATAAATTAAAAAATAACACTAGGTTAGACATATTATCTACTATTTTATTAAATTGTCATGGAATATGTGTAAATGTAATTGAATCAAAGTTACGAGATAAGAGTCTAACTTGCAAGTATTTATGAAATAGGAAAAGATAGCAGACACGGTATACATTGTTGAGCTGCAAGACGACAAGCTGGGAATCTAATAAAATGCTAAGGTGACGAATGTGGTGGTGAATGGACTCGATGAGGAAACCAATGATGGTGGTGTATTTTTCTTGGTTGTTGGTGGATGATCCCAAACATATGCCGCTAAAGTGGAGCAGTTCATGTGAGGGGGTATATAGGGCCCAAGCAGCCGAAGCGAGATTCTATGTCCAATGGATAGCACTATTAGCATAATTGATGTGGTAGGTCAATGGAGAATGCATCTGTCAATAACATGGATGGTAGATCATACATGAGGAGTGGAGGTGAAAAATAAGATTAAAACCTCTACAAATGTGTAAAAAGAAAAATCTTAGTGTATAATGTCTATGCTCACGAAAAAAACTTCTTTAGGTACAACCCGTTGATGGGTTCTTTGAGAGGATATCCTTCTAGAGAGGAAAGAATGTATGCACCTTTAGTAAGGCAGTGTTGGAGAATGTAGGGTCCATGCCATAATGATTCAAATTTCCCATGGCTGAGAGTATCGTGGGCAATATCGTAAGCTATGATGAGTTCTCCTTCGTTAAATGAACACCGATGATCTTCATAAAATGACTCTAAGGTAAACAAGCACTACTCCATTGGATCAGTTTCAGGTAATATCTCAATGGCGGTGCGTAATGTGGGAATTTCACACTCGATGGGTAGGGTGGCTTCGATCCCATGGATGAGATGAAATGGTGTAAACCTAGTGGCAGTTTTGACTATTGTGTGATAAGCCCATAATGCTGAAAACAACATATGATGCCAGTTGGTCTTATGTTTGTTGACGATACGTTGTAGCATGGTTTTTAGAACTTTGTTGACAACCTCAACCTTTTCATTGGACTGAGGGTAGTGTGGGGAGGAAAACTCATGGGATAAGCCTAACTTTGAGGATAGTTCTACGAAGATATCATTCTCTAGGTGCTTACCGTGATTGGATACTAATTGTAGTGGAATTTTGAAATGGGTAATGACATGGTTGAAGACAAAATGTTTTGATGTGTCAGCGGTATTGTTGAAGGTAGGCATGGCTTTGGCCCATTTGGTAAAGTAATCTACTACCATGACGATGTACTTGTTTCCATTACTGGATGGAGGATTAAAATTCATGAAGTCTATGCCCCATTTGCAGAAGGGGTTAGCGGTGATGACTGGATATAGAAGAGTAGAGGATGGTCTTTCTTTGTTTTCATAGAGATGACATTTGTCGCATCACTTGATAGCATGGATGAAATCATGAAATAGTGTGGACCAGAAGTGTCCTACTCGAATGAATTTTTTGGCGGTGGACATACCTGAGAGGTGGCCACCGCAAGCACCATTGTGGAAATCATTCAAGACTATGTCGACTTTGTTGATGGTAAGACATTGACGAAGAATGGTGTCGACCCCACGTTGGTACAAGACATAGCCGATGAGGAGGGACCAGGGGCCTGATGGTGAATGCATTGACGATCATCTAGAGAGAGATGCGACCCAAAATTATGTTTTGGAAGGTAGATGAGAAGGTCACCATACCAGGGGTCATCAGAGGGGATGAAGAATAGGTGTTCATTGGGAAAATCTGTATTGACGGGTGAAGATTTAGCATTTGAGGGAAATGTCATAATGAGTTTGGAGAGAACAAGTTCTTTATCTCTTTTTGGAGTTGATAACTTTAGGTCGTATTCCTGAAGGATGATGATCCATCGGGAAAATTTTCCATTAATATTTCATCGACTAAGAAAGTATTACATGGGGTTGGAATCTGCTATGACTTTGATAGTTCAAAGCAGGATATAGTGACATAGTTTCTGAGCTGCGAGGACAAATGTGAGGGCTAGTTTCTCATCATGATTGTATTTCAGGGGTGGTCCTAGAATATTTTTACTTATGTAATAAATGATATGTTCTCTCCCATCATCCCCTAGTTGGACGAGGACTCATGCAACTGAGATGGCTGAGGCAGAAAAGTAGAGGATGTAGTCGTGATCATAGTCTGGAGGAATAATCAAAGGGGCATTGGATAGGGAAATTTTAAATCATCAAAAGTTGTTTGGGCAAGTTCATCCCATTGAAATGGGATATCATGGCACAGTTAGTGGAGGAAACTGTGCACACCGGTGGCATAATCTGGGACAAAGCAACACAAAAATTTGGATTTTCCTTGTAGGCTTTGGAGTTGGTGCAAACTCCTAGGCGGTGGAATTGTCCTGATTGCTTGGACCTTGAGGGGGTCCACTGTGATGCCATGTTGGGAAACAATGAACCAAAGAAAGCGTAAATGAAATCAAGAGCGCGTAACTTGTCAATTTTGGATTTGATAGCCACAACTTTGGATGGGTGAAGTGGGAGCTGCTTTTGACAGACTGGGGTGACATTTGGCCATGTGTCAATGAGATGTTCGATGATAGAAGAATCA
>JASDQU010308906.1:0-29560 GCA_032191745.1 Picea mariana | reverse complement strand
AAAAGCATCTGGGGCAGGGATAGGGCTGTTTAACCAGTCTATATTCCCTGAAGGAATAAAATCCTTGGTTTCGATTATGCATGCAGAGGCTTGGCTAGGAGGGTGAAAGTCTTAGTGTGAGAGAAAAAGTGCTCGGTGATGGAGCACATTCCATGGGCAATCGGGGGTAGTGATTTCCTCTAAGATATGTTTATCACAGTGGAAAATGTAAGAATATAGGGGATTTGGGGATGTGACATGGGTGACTATCATAGTGTGATTTTCCTCAAGTAGCGAAGATGAAGGGAGAATATTGCAACCATGGTGTGATGGCTCGCTTGACATAAACCAAATGTCCAGAAATTGTGGGGGATAAAATGTGGTAGGGGGTAAGATTTATTGTGGGAAATGAACCAAAGAATTGGGAGGATTTAGGGGAATATCTTCGAAAAATTTACCTATGAACCATGGAGGGGTGGGAAGTGACTCAGGTTCAGGGGAGGTGATGTTGACAGTATCTAGAGAGGGAAAGACCCTTTGTGAGGTGGTAGGATTTGGTTGAATAGGGTTTGAATGATGATGTTGGTATGCCACAATCAAAAGACATCGATATGTGAAATGAGAAAGTGAGCCACATAGAGTGCAAGGGAATATCATTCGTCTAGGGAGTGGAGTAGAGACATAATGAATGTCAATGATGTGGGTACCCAAAAGTGGTGGTGGACGGGGATCTTTATGAATGGTTTGGAGTATTGTTGTTAGCTTCGAGCAGAACTAAGTTAGAGCTTGGAAATCATGAGTATAGTGGCCATATTCTAAATAGATGGAACAACCGAATTTGGTTTGCAGCCCTTTACTCCCTATAGTGGAGGACACGGTCGTAGTACTAGATGTGCTCATAGAAGTGATGAGCAATGTGGTTTCTCAATGGAGTTGGATCAGATTACATAACTCAGGAGGAGAAGGAAATATGTTGGTGGGGTGTCCCTCTCTTTCACATAGTGCACAAGGAGGTTGAACTCGAGGAGGAAGTGTATTTGTGGGATCTTTATTCTTCCATCTTCCCCTAGCCGTGGAAGTGGTGCTGGCGATTGGGGGTGAGGGTGCCGTGGTCAGAGCTAGTACGAGAATCTGCATCAGGACTCCCTCTGACTGAGGAGGGAGATATGGTTCAGGAACCATCAYAGGTGGGTGTAGATACCATATAGAGATGGAAATCACCATGTTGGGAAGGGTAAGCATCACTGCTACTTTAAATGCTTGTACTCCCGGTGGSGGGTAGAAGAAGGGAATTTGAGTAATGGCTTGAGGAATTGTCTTCCAAACTGGTATTTTCCCCTGGGGGAGGGGAAAATCAGGTATAAGTGGTGTAGTAGGGTTCTTAGGGAATCCTTGAGGTAATATTTCTTCAACTAGTGGGACGTCGAGGTGTGTAGAGGCCTCACTGGGATGAATGGTGTCTCCGATGTCAGTTCCATTAGAAGATAGGACACATAGTTATGATGAAGGGTGTATAAGAGGTGGTGCTCCATGGTATTCCCCCAACAAGGATGGGTCCTTGAAAATTACGGGGCCCATGTCAATGAGTGAATAAGAATCGAAACTAGAGCAGACAAGAGGCAATATGTTATCGATGTTGGTAGAATGGTTAGGCTCATAATGTGTGATTTGGTCGATGGTGACGATTTTCTCGTTGTGGGGGAACATCATCATTTGAAACAAAGAAGAGGAAACTACCTTCATAGAGTACATGTAGCTACATCCAAACAAGATACTATAATAGAGTAGGGTGTCGATAACCTCAATGTCGATGAGGATGGTTTTTCCCCTGAGTTCCACAGGGACATTTTGAAAGAGCCCTCCAGGGGAGGATGGTTAACCATCATAGGCTCTCAAGGTGATGGTGGATGGTACTAGCTCAAGTGAGCCAATTTTATACCATACAATTTTGGACATGATGCATGTGGATGCACTTTCATTAATAATACATTGATGAACCGTGATGTTCCAAATCTTGACTGGTATCTGGAAAGATACCAAAGCGGGGAGACAAGGTTCTCCACTATCTAGATGAAATGTGATGAGTCTAGTATCAGCTGGGTCGATGGCCCCCAAGGCAGAAAGTAAGGATTTTCATTGATTTGGATAGGTTTGGAGAACCTCCAATATAGACATGGCTACAGGAGACTATGCCAAGTCATCGACCAGATTGTAATTCTATGTTTCCCTAGCCTAAGGGTTATCGACATTTTGTCGTAATGAAATGCAAGGTATATGAATTGTAGGTTCATTGTTAGGGTGTGGAATCATTAAGGTTTGTTCGGTTGTAGCTGGGGCCGCTTCTGAAGTGGTGGGAGTAGATTTAGAGGGCGCGTTGTATTGGCGATCGTGCGTTTGTAGAAGAATTTCTTCTTCTCTAGGAGGAGGATATTGTGATCCACCATATTTCTAGGGTGGAGGGGCCTTAGGTTTTGATACTATCCCATTTTTGGTGGGGAATGATGTACCTCTTGTTGGTTATTCATCACACCTTGGTGTGGAATAGGGTTTTTCAACATGGTCGGGGGTGGTTGTTGCAAATACCTATGTAGGTCATACTGAGGGGCAGGTGGTGATGGAGGATGTGGCATGTTCATGGATTCTTTCATCTTTTTAAAGTCAAAAATTTGGGGGAAATGGTGAGTATAATGTCCATGCTCACCGCAAAGAGTGCAAGGGAAGTTCATCCGGAGGTTGTTGTTTTTGTCCCCCCCTTGGAGTTTGTTGTTATTGTCCCCTTGGGGGTTCTGGTTACCTTAATTATGGTTTCCCCCAACAAGTTGGTTTTGTTGGGGATTATTTCCACCTAGTCCTGGGTTATTATTGTTTTTCTTTTTTCCTTTATTCTTGGCATTATTCGACTGATGGGCCGGATTTGTCGTATTCAACTGTTCAAAAGTATGAAGTTGTTGAATGGGAGAGGGCTGAAAAAGGTTAATGCCGGCATTTGGTTGTCCATGTGGAGGAGAAACCAGCTATGGAGGACCAGGAAACAAGAAATATAGATTGTTTTGTTGCAACGATCCATAGGGCGCATAGGAATGTGAAG
This sequence comes from Picea mariana, assembly GCA_032191745.1. Classification (NCBI taxonomy): domain Eukaryota; kingdom Viridiplantae; phylum Streptophyta; class Pinopsida; order Pinales; family Pinaceae; genus Picea; species Picea mariana. Next base: position 26,493 of record JASDQU010308906.1, on the reverse strand, counting down.
CACTTTCACTAGTGCCTAGGTTATATGATGAGGTAGAAAGGGAACCTGAACTTGGTTGAGAGGTTAGGTGCATCATGGGTGTCGGCAAGGGGCCACTCATGGGTGGGGGGCCAACAACAGCATATGGTTGTTGGTAAGGGGGAGGATGTTATTAAGATTCCCCTCCATATGTTTGAGGATATTGGGGTGCACCATACATAGGTGGTGGTTGGATGTATGTGTTATGGTGTGTCAGGTTACCAATCATCCCATCTGCATCGTGAGACATTCCAGATTTGTCCTGGCCAAATGGTATGGGTCTAGGTGCATTAGGTAATACTGTTTATAAGTAATCTTATTGAGAATAAATGAGGTCGAATTGTTGAGCCTTGTTGATGGATTCCTCTTCATATTGGGGGAAGGTGGATGCTACATCTTTCGAAAGTATAGAGATGAGTGATTTTAGAAACCAATCGAGACATTGTTCCTTGGTGGTTTCTTCTTTACATAAACTATGTTGTTGATGCGATTCGTGGATGTGGTCAGCAATATGCATAGACGAGGTTTGTTTTCACTCCAAGAGAAGTTCTAAACCAATATCATGATGAATTGGTAGTTGGAAAAAGGCCAAAAAGGCTTTGGTGAAGGATTCAAAAGTCACACAAGACCTTGATTTTTCGTCCACATACCATTTGGTTGATGGACTAGTGAGTGTTCCTTGAAATAACCTTAAGCAGATGGAGTTGTCTAGGATGTTGTTTGAATAGCACCATAAGTGGAAGGTCATAACATGGTTGGAGGGATCTTCCCCCAATTTCCTTCAAATTTTGGAATATGTGAAGGTAGCTTGCTAGGCATATTGGGCCATGTGGGGTCATGTAAAATAGTATCATTCATGATTTTACTCAAACCTAGAATGTTGATATATGCCAAGTATGACATGGGGGGAGTTGGTGGAGGATTAGTTCCATCCATGGTGTGAGAAGGTAGTGGACCTGACCCTTGAGAGGGATTTGGTGGGGTTGTACTTCTCCCTTGAGAAGAAGTTTTCCCATGCCTCCTTGTGAAGGAGAGCTAGTGGATGGATGGCATTGGGAATTGGACCCAAGAAAAGTGGAACCAGACAAAGTTGATCCCAAAATAGTGGCACTAATAGGGGTGTGAGATGGTTGAGTCGGTGAGTCAACAAGACTAGGAACTCCTCTTAGAATAGGAGGGAGATTTTCCAAGAATATGGAACGACATGGATTTTTTGGGTCCCGTATGATGTCTGACTATGAAAGTGAATGTGTGCAAATGGTGATGAGAGAAATAAATGAACAAGAGACTTGTATAATTTGGACCTTCACATGATAATATAAGTCACAATTGCATGTAATCAAATGAACATCATACATAAATCAATTTTAAATAAGCACACATGTGGGTAGGTGGATTTTGTCTGTGTGGGGGACTAAATAAATAAAATGCTTGTGTCCTAAAAGACGTATCGTCGTTCCTCTCAAATAGAACTGGACCTTCCAAGAGCACTCAAGAGTGGGGTTTGAAGCCAGTAGAAGAGGAACTAGTGAAGGATGAAATAATCAGTTATAATGAGGGGTAGAGGGTGCATATCCCGAAAGAGCTGGTGATATTTCCCAATTTCCACACAAAATCTTATCAAGGTGCAATTGCAACCCACAATTTCCACCTGGGTAGATGTCCTAAATTTGGTCACTAGGTACCTCGGTCAAAGTGTGACATTTAGATTTTCAGCCTCAGAAATGGGTCACGGGCTAGATCCCTTCCAAGAGTTGGGTGACTCAAGGGGGGGATACATAGAACAACCGAACCTTCGCCTTCAACCCTTCACAAGCATCTCCCTGCCTTATGGTGTAGGAACACTTGACTTGGAGGATTTAAAAGTTCTCTATTTGTCAAATTCTAATGTTTGAAAATGTGAGAACCAGATAACGGGGGGTTATTTGATTCCTACCCTTGATATCCTACTTAGACTAAAAAAATTCTTTTAGCACCTACTGTGGAGGAAAACTTAGTGAGTTTTTAGAAAAAATTTAGAAGTGGTGGGATGAGAGATTGAGGGTGTGAACCAATCTCGTTTGAATTAAGTGGATGTGGATAATTTCTCAAGAAATAGTGGGATGTTTCAGAATTCCTTTGGAGGAAGCTTACTTCAACCTCCACAATTCAAGATGGAAATAATGTGAGTGAGGAGTGACTTTGTGTGTGAGCAAGTGAAAAAATGTGCCAAATTTTAATAAGTTAGGTGTGAATTTGGAACATGTGGACTTCCCATGGTCCTTACAAATCTTTGTTACCTATCTTACTAAGTGTCATTGGTACAACCTTGCGGAATTTTAAAAATCCCTAAAAAACTAGCATGTGGACATATGGGTCCTTACTAATCCTTTAAACTCCCTTATGTTGTTACAATAAGAAAGCTTGAAAAACTATCCTAGATTGCAAGAATGTGGGCATGTATGGGCCCGTTACTTTGATTTTTAAACTCCCCTAGTGATGTAAAGTAAGAAAACAATTTCAAGAAACTATCCTAATTTTGCAACATGTGGGCATGCATGGGCCCTTACAACTAAGAGGATCCCTGGGGGCACTTTTTCCTCTCCTAACGATTTTTTGTTTAAGGGAGATGAAATTTCCATTTAACCACCTTTCTAATTCTCAAGATCGCTCTATGGTGCAAGAGAAAAGCATACTCAATGATCAAATTTGATTTATGGTCCCAATGCAAGTGTTCTTATATGTGATATCAATAATCTCAATTTAAATTTTACAAACCAAACAAGCCATCCATGTGGAAACCAAAGAAAAAGAGGAGAATATTTGGTTCCTTTTATCCCCTAAGAGCCTATGTTTAGCTAACCTTTCATATGGGAAAGGATTCTAAGTTGAGTGCATTTACAAATTGCATGAAATCAAGAATTTGAAGGCTAGGGAACTTCAAATCATCACAAAAACCCTTACAATTTTGAAACTCTAGAAATGTTTGTGGGTTACAGTTGTGATAGAAGCACAGTGGGTGAATAGTGTGAAAAATTCATAGAGAACATAATCCTTTTGGGTGCACAACACATAGAGTCTGCGTTTGTCGGCTGGAATACCCACGCACTTTCTGATACGTGTCGGGGGGAATTTTTGAGTGAAATTCTCCTCCTCCAGCTCCAAATTTGGCTTTTGAAAGGTAAGGTTGGGCCATTTTTGGTACCTGCAAGACAAATGGATTAAAAATAAGTTATCTCTAAGGCCAAATAGGGTGCGATTTGATACCTTTCCCCAATATGGTCACCAATTTTTTATGCCCATTTCGTCACTTAGGTGAGCAAAAAAATGGCTCTTGTATGCCTAGTTGCGCCTGCTAGACAAGACAGAGATTAGTGAGTGGATTAAACAAGCCAAAAAAATGAAATAAACAAGTAAAAAAACAAAAAAAACAAAGGAAATAAAAATAGAATGCATAAGAAACTTTTATAACCATAAACAATCAACCAATGACAAAGATTATGCCACCAATGGATAACACCGTAGAGAAAAATGAGGACTTATGAGTCCCCTCTTCCTACTTGGGAGGGCTCTTGAGTTCCCTAATGGAGATCTCTTCTTACAATGGAAGAAAAATGGCAAATGATGAAGAAAATCAATGCCTATTCCCTCAAGAGGTGAGTGGAATGGCCTATTACAATGATGCTTGAATACTCCTAGGAGAGAAGAGTATTCTCTAGGGAGAATTGAGGTAGCATAAAAATAATATGAAGATCTTGGTTTCTTAGTGCACCCATGGCCTCCATTTATAGAATTTCTTCAAGGGAAAATTCAACTGGCTCTTAGTATGAACAAGGGGCCCTTTCGAGCACCCTTTGGTCCTTGACCAACCCCCCATTTGGATTTCTCTCATAAAGTTGGGAGTTGGTCCATAATTGGTCGGGGGGATGACAAGAACCATAAATGTGCCATTCATAGTAGTGCATCTATTTTCTCATACACAGTCACGCATATGGCTTATTAAGCACTCTATGAGCTTCATTGGCCCGCGCAGTGTGTGCGCATTTCCTTTAATGAGTTTGTGCATGTCAATGTTTTCCCAATTTTATATTTTTTGCCTTTTGAAATGCATTTTTTTGCTGCTGGTGAACTAATAGTTGTTGGCATTGTTGTATTTCTATAACCATTTGCATGCTTTGTTGCAGACGAAATTTCAGTGATAATAATGCCCTTCAGGTTGACTAATGAACTAGATACCTTTCATTCGTGCATGAACCATATCTTCAACAAACAAATTGAGGAAATTTTTAGTGGTGATCTTTGACGATATTCTTATCTACAACAAGATGTGGGAGGAAAATCTCAAGAACATGGATGATATTCTCACCATTACAGAGGAGAAGTCACTTTTTTCCAAGGAGGAAAAGTGTAAGTTTGGGTTGACATATATCCTCTATATGGGGCACGTGATTGGTTTTCAGGGATTTAAAGTGCATCAAAAGAATATCTAGCTAATCTTAGATTGGTACACCAACATATCACTCACATATTTGTGAGGATTCTTTGGGATATGCAGTTATTATAGGCTCTTTGTGAAAGGATTTTCACAATTGGATGCACCATTAAAATACGTCACCAAGAAAGGGGTGTTTCGATGGTCAGAGGATGCATAGGTAACATTCTATAGATTGAATAGGGTGATGAGAAATTTCCTAGTATTAGCACTCCCAAATTTCATGCAACATTTTTTCCTAGAGTGTGATGCATTCAGTGAGGGGATAGGGGAAATACTGATGCAGAACTGACACCCGATAAAATTTTTGAGAGAAGAAAGCTAAGAGATCAAGATAATATCTATCTAATCTATGATAAGGAGATGTTTTCCATCATGCATGCATTGACCAAGTTCATAAAATGCTTGGTAGGAGGATGCTTTTTGGTTAGTACTAACCACAACATCTAGAGATATTTCTTGGAGGAGTGAGATATGAATAGGAGGAAGAAAAAAATGGTGAGTAAGGTGCGGGAATATGGTTTTGACATTGAGTATGTAAAGTGGAAGAAGAATATAGTGATTGGTTCCTTATCTAGGATACCTACAACTTTCTCCATGACAAAGATCTCAATATATTGGATGTCCATTATTTTGGTAGAATACTCCAAGAACACCTTTTCCTATGAGTTGATGGAGGGAACTATTTAGGACGATAGGTACAAGGTAGTGGATGACATCATATATTATAAATATAGGATCTATATTGTCCATCATTCCAATCTCAAGGATAATATGTTAAGGGTAGTACATGACATGCCACTCATAGGGAACCAGGGGTATCTGAAGACCTACAGGAAGGTGAGGGAGATATTTTCTTGGAAGGGTATCTAGACGGATGTAATTCATCATGTGAGAGAGTTCATGAGTTTCCAAGAGAAAATTTCATATTTTACACATCCTACAGGACTTCTTTAGCCATTTTTTGATTCCAAAGGAGAAGTGGGATAACATTTCCATGGAATTCATCAAAGGATTTACAAAGTTCCAGGGAAAGGAATATGTCTATGTGGTAGTGGATATAATGAATAAATATGCACAATTATTTTCCATTCCTTCAGAGTACATCACATCTTAGGTATCATATCTATTCTTCTGGGAGGTGTTCAGACTCCATGGTATTCCAAGGAACATAACAAGTGATAGTGAATCGGATTGTTCTCTTCACCTTTCGATCCAACTTTTTCTAGTCATATGCTAAAGCTCTTGTAGGTGTAGTACCTGGCTCTATCGTGATCCACTGATCTATGTCCATGTACATATATTCTATCTTCAACTTCTACAACTCAAAACTTTTTCCCATTAAACTTTTTAATCTCCATTTTCAAATTGCTCTCCATTTATTTTCACTTGAAAAATCAATACCACAGATCTCCCACTGTAACAACGCTTATCACAGTCTCGAGCCAAACCCTTGAACACAAAGGCACCCCCTGAATCCAACAAAGCTCTGATACCAAATGTGTATTTTAACCTTGTACAATATTTACTGCAAACATATTTTCAATAAAAGAACAAAAAATATATAATGGGAAAAACAAACATTACACAAAGATTTTTCCTCTGGAAACCCAAACCAGGAAAACCTGCATATTCTATATTCGCTCATAGTGATACATTTTTTACAATACAATATACATATAGGAGCCAACGACATCCAAACTCCTAACCCAATGACTTTGATTAGTCAACAACCCTAATTCCTTAACTAGAAATAGAAAACCATCGACAAAAAAGCATGTGTCGAAAAACTGCCCAAAAATGTGACATGTTTCCTAAGGATTTTTTTTTTTTTGGGGGCACTGCCCCCGAACCTCCATGTGGGGGGATTTCACCCCCCAATGGGGGGCCTAGCACCCCCCCCGGTCAAACCCCCCTGCGCACCTGATGAAACACAAATAATATATCACATACCCAACATTGCTACTCGTGCAAAGAATATAACACATACCCAACATTCTCCCACTTGTTGTTTTGTTTGCATATAGGTGGTTACAGGGATACATAGTCAATAATCCAGGGAAAAAATGCCCATGGATCCTCTACACCAAGAGAAATTATCACTACTCAGATATTTTGTTAATGAATTTGCAGCATTCTTCAAAGTGTCGACCTTCATCAACAACACTTTATTTTCTTCAACCATGTCTCTCGGGAAGTGATGTTGAATATCAATATGCTTTGTCTTTGAATGATAAGTGGGGTTATTCGCCATAAAAATTGCACTCTAACTATCAAAATCTATCCTTACATCTTGTTGTACCATCCCAATACCTGAGCACAATATTTGTAACCATATTGCTTCCTTACTTGCATGAAAGGATACCATGTATTCATCTTTTGTAGTTGAAAGTGCCACTACAACATGTCTTTTTCTCATCCAAACAGGTTAAACACATACCCACTTGTAGATATCCTATGATCCATATCTCTATCTCAGTATGCATATATAAATCCATGTATATCCGTCACTCTTTCCAATCTCGTTCTTCCTTGGTAGCACAATCCATAGCTAGTAGTGCCATGCATATACCTAAAAACCCTTTTTACTGTTGTCTAATGATCCTTCCCTGGTTTTGACATATACCTGCTCAAAACTTCCACTGCATGTGAAATGTCTGGTCTATTATAGACCATTTCATACATCAAACTTCCAACTACACTCGCATATGGAACACGAGACATGTCCTCCTCCTCTTCATGTATCTTGGGACACTGATCTAGAGATAACTTTACACCAACAATAATAGGAACCTTGACCGGTTTACATTCCTGCATATTAAACCTCTATAATATTGTCTCGACATATTTTCTCTGATTTAACCATATTTTCCTCTTGTTCCTATCTCTTTTAATTTCCATTCCCAAAATGAAATTTGAAGCACCGAGATCCTTCATGTCAAATTTAGAGGAAAACTGAGTTTTCACATCCTAGATAATCTCTTTGTTGGTTCCTATCAAGAACATGTCATCCATATACAAGACCAAATAAATCAAATGATCACCAATTAATTTAAAATACACACAATGATCCTCTTTGCTTCTTGTGAAGCCAATTCACAGCATGTAAGTATCAATTTTTTGATACCACGTCCTTGGTGATTGTTTTAAACCATACAAGGAATTTTTCATCTTGCATACCAACTCCTTATTTTCCTTCACATCATAACCTTTTGGTTGCTTCATATATATTTATTTGTCCAGATCCCCATGGAGTAATGTTTTCTTCACATCCATCTATTCTACTTCAAAATAAAATGCACCATCAACAGATAATAAAAATATTATATAGGTTAATCTGGCAATAGGATAAAACATATCACCAAAATTAATTCCCTCAATCTCGGAATAACCCTTTGTTACTAACCCAATTTTGTATTTCTCAACTTTTCCTTTTGCATTCAACTTCATTTTAAATACCCATTTGTTGCCAATAGGCTTTCTTCCAATCAAAAACTCCATTAGATTCCAAGCCTCATTCTTATCCAAGGCTGCCATTTCTTCGTCCATGGCCTTTTTCTAGATATTTCAATCCTCTGAATCTACTACCTCCTTGATAGTTCTAGGATCATCATCAGTAATAGACAAAGAAAAATTTGAACATAATTCATATGGATTATACCTTTCCAGTATCCTTCTTTCTCGAACTGATCTCCTCAATACTAGAGTATGAGGATCATCTTCTTCTGATTTATGTTCTTCTGTAGAGTCTGATTCATCATCCTTTAAATCAAACTCTATTTTCTTTGGTTCTTCCTTACTTGATGGGACTTCCTGTTTAAAAACATCCTTCATTTCTCTAAATATCACATCTAGGATATACACTACCTTCTTAGTTTATGGGTTCCAAAGATTATAACCATTGATACCATCTTTATATTCAATAAAGATACACTTTTTCATCCTTCTTATTTATCTTACTGTTGTTTTCCTTTGGAACATGAACATATGCATCACAACCAAATACCTTGAGATATGTGAGAGAAGGTTCCTTACCAATCCATACCTCTTGTGGAGTCTTGTCATCCAACACTAATGAGGGTGATCTGTTGACCAGCTAACATGTAGTACCCGCTGCCTCTGCCCAAAATTCTTGCCCTAAACCGACACCACTGAGCATGCCCCTTTCTTTTTCCATCAACATCTTGTTCATCCTTTCCGCAACTCCATTCCACTGACGTGTGTATGAAGTATTCTTATTCCTTTCTATACCACACTTCTTACGTACTTCTTCAAATTCATTCCTGCGGAACTCTCTTCCATTATCTATCCTCAATGCCTTAATTCTTTTCTCTGTTTGATTCTCAACAAGAGACTTAAACTTTTTAAGCCTATCAAATACTTCAGATTTCTTCCCAAGGAAATATATCCAAGTATTCCTTGAAAATTCATATATAAATTAGACATAGTACACAAATTTTCCAATGATGGGACTGACACGGGTCTAAAAACATCACTATGAACTAGATGTAAAATTCCTTCTGCCCTCGTTGTACCAAAAGGGAATCTTACCCAATTCTACTTCCCATATACACAATTCTCACATAAATGAAAATCCAGAGAGCAGTTAGACATACCTTCAACCATACCTTTACCATGTAGTAGTCTAACAACCTTCTCTCTGATAAGCCCCAGTCTTTGATGCCACATCATAACCTTTTCTCCAAAAAATGTAGGAGTTATTTCTTCTTCAACTCCAATATCATGAATAATGAAAGTATTACACCCATCACTAATAGTGATTCCTTTCAGCTTATATAGAGTTCCAAACCAAACTCCTTTCAACAACACCATTGCTCCTCAAACCATCCTACAGATTTCCTTTTCAAATACTGTTTTTACCCCTACATCGTCCATTTTTCTTATATAAATCAAATTTCTTTCCAAAACTTGGCTGTGCATAACACCAGATAGTGTTCCGATCCTTCCATCTATGATCCTCAGCTTGAATTTTCCTCGTCCTATGATTCTGGTTGTTGAATCATCACCTAAGAAAACATTACCTCCACCATTCCTTTGATATTCGCAGAATCACTCCTTGTGGGGATTCATATGAGAGGATGCACGAGAGTCAACCAATCATGCCTCATGATCTGCATGTGTGCTTGAATAAGCCAAGTATAGATCCCATCCTTCTTCATTGGAGGTCTTTTCTTTTGTAGAAGGAGATTATTCAAATCCCTTTTTTTTCTCAACTTTGGATATACATTATTTCTTGTAGTTCCCTTTTTTCCACATCTCCAACATACCCTTACAAAATTTCCAGGATATTTATATCTATCCTTAGACTTATGTCTCCCACTTGAGAACTTAGATCTATTTCTTTCCTCAAAGCGTCCTCTTGAAAATAATGCGCCTGTGCTCTCTCCCTTCGTATTCTTATGTCTCATCTCCTCTGACAACAAGGATGAGGCCACTTCATCAAACTTTAAGGAATTTGTATTACTACCTATGGTCACAACCAAACTATCCCACAAGTCTGGTAAAGAACAAAATAAACTGATACTGTTGGCACAGGGGCAGACCCAGGGTTCAACGCTACAACAACACACCAACAAAACCATAACTACCAGCCCTTTCCGCAACACTTGTGAAGTAGATGAAGTCTCACCTGAGGTAGAGGCAGGGGTGGTTGCAAGAATCCAGTGTCTGCAACCTTAGCTGGGAGACAGATCTTTGATTGTAACACCTTGACAAAGAAATTAAAAATATAGTTCATCAATGTTTAACCGATATGTACTTCGCAGGTAAATACCCTAATTACAGAGCATCGCAGTATTCAACCAGATCTAGCATCTAACAACAGTTAACATGATGAAACAGATCAGATCTAGTAGATTCAATAACTAAGCACATTCACATAGGTCAGATCCAACATTTACTCTCATTATTAAGCACAAAGAAACAACAGATCTACCTATCATTCATCTATATCAAAGCACTAAGCAAGTAAATAAATAAACACATCAACACATCGCACAAATCATTCAAAACACAGGATGTACGTGGTTCACACCCACCCTAGGGCTATGTCCACCAACTCTTCGTCTTCTTTATTATCTTTCTTCAATCTTCTTAGAGACTTCAGATCAACTTCGTAGAGGATAAGAGATCTGCGCACTCTTCTCTAGATCCTCCTTCCCCAAGCTAGGTTATGACACAAAGCCTACATACAATCCTTACAGACACTTGCACTCAGCCTTGCAAACATACACAAATCACTTACAACTCTTACTTGCACTCAACACCACTTACAACTGACTTGTCATTCGCACTTAGCCATTCATATATGTATATCCTCATTACATCACCTAACATCTATTTATACATCACAAAATAGCTCCTAAACATTGGTAAACCCATGGGCTGACATCCCCATACCCATTACATAATCCCAAATACATAAAAGGGGGTCGATATCCCGTGATCTCCTCTTCATATTGCTCTTTGACTTAGACATCCTGTCAAAGTCCCAAAAATAGGTCAAACATGACCAAGGATCCTCAAAAATTGGTCAAGGGTTAATGGCCCCCAACACTCACCTATGACTCATCCTGAGTCACTCTGATCGGCTCGAGCTCCTTTTAATTGTTGTTGTCCCACAACCACCTCTTCAATGAAATCTTGGATAATAGTTTTGTTGACAGGTCCCTCTAGGCGTTGTTCTGCTATAGTGATGACGTGTTCTAGTTCTTCTCCTTAGCCTTCGATCTCTATGAAAATTTGGCAAGCCTCATCCTATATAGGTTGGAGCCTCTGAGTCACTTCCATGAATTTTCTTTGAATGGTGTGGACCTGCTCTTGAGAAGTGCACTTCTCTTGAAAGAGGCTTCAACTGCGCCTGTATTTTTTTTTCTTGATACTTCGCCTCTTGGAGTTGTGACTCTAGTGTCTTCAGTTTTTGGTTCTCAGTGAATCTCTCATACATCTAGGCACTACGATCACTCAATTGTTTACATTCCAAGGCGAGGCCCTTGATTATTTCAACTATGCCTCAAGCACTCACTTCTCTTTGATCTCTCACATCCTGTGGAGTGTCGAGCACTGTGTGGAGCTCTAAGTATGCTATTCTTTGTTGTAGTTGTTGGATAGCTTCTGTGATCTGGTCTACTTGATGCACGACTCAGTCTTATGCCTTTGTCTCTAAGCCTGCCACAGAGTGAAGTTCTCTGTTGATTGCTTCTTGCACTTTGAGTTGCTCTGCAAGAAACTGTTCTTTTTCTTGTTGAATTTTTTCTTTCTCCTCTTCAAACTTTGTCTAGAGTGCAACCTTCTCCTACTCTGCAACTCGACATTGTTCTACCATTACTTACTAGACTTGCTTCAAGGGCTGGGTGGATTGTTCTATTTCTTATTGTGTGCAACAAAGGTGAGATTTAGTCGCATCAGCTATTCATCGGAGTTGGGTTGGCTTATCTCCCAACTTTGGTTCTCTAGATGGAAGGGGCATAGTGGACACTGTGCAACTAGAATGAAGGGCCTGTTGTACCCCTCTGAGTTTGACCTCAATTTTTTCATACATATCCTCCTTCTTGGCTTCTTGTTTCTGAAATATTTCCTGCGAGGTGTCATTTACAGCTGTGATGATGAAGTTAAAGTCGTCAACAATGAGCACAGTCTTCATCTTAGTCACCGTGGCTATGGATTTCTTCCAGAAAGAGGGTTTTGGGGGAGAAACATTCCATTTCTTCAAAGGATAGGCCCCATATCTAGGTTGTGTTACTTCACCTTGCTTTTGCTCATCTTTTTTTCCACTGATCTCTTCTACCTTTTCATCATCCCCTCAGCCAGGTCATTTTGACGTAGTATTTTCTGAGGCGCTACTTAAGTCTTAGACTTCTTCAGTTTTCTTCCTTATTTTGGTTCTAGGTGTGTCGTGTTCTATGTGAGCAGCCTCCGGGCTATCAAGTTCAGGATCATAAATCTCTGCAGGGTCAATGGGGATAAGGAATTCAACTGACCATTCCTTAGCTATCTCCTCGAGGTCCTCTTCAGTGAGCTTGTAGTATGATTGAAGCTCCTCCTTATGTTCATCTGCTCACGCAGTAATGTATATGAAGTGTCGATTTGCACCAAACTTCATGAGGGTTCTAAACCTCTGTAAGGTGTTTGATGTCATGTGAGGTTCATCTTCGATATCCCTCTTCAGCTGGAGATAATATGTGTGAAAAAATGGGTTTGAATACCACTTTTTTCCCATGTCACTCGAGTACTAGAGCGTGGTGGACTTCACCGTGAGTGGCTCGAATGGTTTGATGTCTGGGAAGGTCGCACCTTCCAGCATATCCCAAGAAATAAACACAATGAGGATTAGGATCTAGCTAAATTGGAACTCGTAGCCCTGATCCCGTGCTTAGTGGTAGTATAATTCTAGTTGATTAACTAGGTACTTCACCCAGTTCATCTGTACTCCTTCCACGCAATTCCCCGCAAGGTCAATGACAAAGCCTGTGACCTGCGTGGGTGTATTATTTCTTAATAGCTTCCCTGGAATTAACTGACATGGTAGGCACACTGTGCCATTTTGGATGGAGGCTACTTTGTACCCTCACGTCCCCTTCTCAACATCGTCGTAGGTATCCTTGATCTTCTGTTCTAACACATGATTCGTGGCTTTCCCTAGATAGAAATCCTATGGGTCGGTTCCTTACATACTCAATCTGGTGATCCTATGGATCAACGTCGATTTGACTTTGATATGATGGTATAGCCATAAGTAGCTGCCATGGAAAAATGAAAGTAGGACCTTGATATAGGTGTTAACTTCTTGTTTCCTTCTAAAGTGTGATATTTTCATTACATTCAACAAGGTGGACTGCGCGAGGTTCATCATCCACGACTGTGGCATTATTTTCAAGTTCTTCGCCTTCATCCTGGTCAAGTATTTATATAGGGCAAGTGTACTATGATTCTTGTGATCCCTTAAGTTGAAGTCGTTGAACTTCAACGCTGTGATCTTCTCCTGCTATGCTTGAACTACATGTATCCCGTTTGGGAGGTATGCAGTAACCATGGTGTACTGAAAATCTCTTGGTACACTATCATGACTCACTGTGCTGGCTATAGGCAGGATGTAGTTGGGAAATATGGTTGGGATCAACTTCGCATTTGCTAGGTCATCTCTGTTCTTGGTTCTCTTTTCTGTGACGACCTGGGATGGCCCAAATCCGTGAGTGGTTGATGGAGAGGCTTGCACTCTTCTCGTCGATGACGCTTGAATACTTGCAGACATTACTTTCTCGGCTATGAGATCGATGAGAACTTCTTCGATGATTTTCTCTATGATGCTGATCTTGTTTAACATACATGCTTGGATCGGATGGATGAATGAATGCACAAAACAATAGAACTAGTGTCGATCTTACTAATCACAGTGCAATAGCAATGAGTTTGCTCTGATACAATTCGCAAAAGTGTTCTCAGTGCAACAGTTGACGGAATAAGTAGGCATCAATGTAACAAATCTCTCCAATGGGCAAGAAGCCTTCATTAATTCAGTTATGTCCATTCTGGCATAGTCCCAATGGTCTGATGGTGAGATTCCTAGCCATAAATGTTGTTCTAACCATTCATGGCGTCGGTCTAATGGTTATATTTTTTTCAATGGCTACATTCCTTCGCCATGGCGAAGTGCCATGTGACACTATCTGATAACCCGATGAAGTTCCTATTTTGCAATATTGCCTTTTTGAAGTTCCCTCTAGACCCTTCTGTAACTTTTTGATCTTTTCTCTCTTCTTCCTGAGATTTCTATCCTTTTTCCTGGTGATCATCTCATTATTCCTCTTCCCATTTTGATTCTTGTCTTGTTTTGGCATAGTGACTTCATGCTATTGAGATTCCTTCGTAAGATTCGAGGGAAATTCTTCTTATTTATCCGGGGTAGGTGCTTCAGTCTTCTATGAATCTTCTTGGGTTCTCTCAACTTTGGCATCCAAGTTAAATATCTTCAATCTATTCTCCTGTTCCTCAATCAAGTGCGCAATCCTCCTAGTCATGAAATATTTTAATTCTTTCTTTTTATGCTCTAAGTMTTCTTCTTGTTTCCTTCTAGTTTGATCCTTCTYGATCCAKGGTTTTCCTAGTAACATAGTAAATGGAGATTTTTTCTCAATAAATTTAACAACCTCAAAATCTTCCTTTGTCGAAGTTCCATGAGCACTCATAGATATTTGGGTAAGTATTCCACATAGGGTTATCAGTTTTCCTCTAAACAATCCTATTCCTCRCAATGAAGGAATCATAACAGGCTTTCCTATAGCTTCCCAAGTTATTTCTGTCATTATATTCACCTGTGTTTCTTCATCCAAAAGACAATCAATGTCAAAGTATCCTATTTTTACTTCTATTTTCTCTTTCTCTTTTAATATCTCTGATAGATTAGTATCTCGGTGGTCATTCAAGGTTTCTTTCATTTGTGATAGTACGGTCTCTAATTCTTTCAGGGTTTCTACCATGGTCTTAGTTTCTTGTCCTTTCTTAGGGTATACTTGTTCCATATTCATTCTTTCAATCTTAGCAATTGTTCTAGGGAAATCTAAAACTTCATGGTTCATGGATTTACAACAAAGACAACTAGATCTTATACTAGGGCATTCCTTAGCAAGATCTCCCGGTCTTCTACAACTATAACAAAGGCTTAATCCTCTCTTTTTCTTAAATGATCCCCATCCTTTCATGTCCTGCACACTAGGATCATAGTAGTTAACCTGCAAAAAATTATTTCTAGGATCCTACATCGATTTTTTAGTCCAAACATTCTTTCTATTCATAAGTATAACATATCTTTAATTATTTCTCTCAGATCTATTCATATCAAATATTCTTTCATCTAGCTGCACCCTACTTTTCAAGACATGAATTTTTTTATCAAACATACCCAGATCCATACTTTTGAAACAAAAATTTCCACTAATCTTACCTTTAACAAAGCACAAATCTTACAGATCTTACCTCTTTTCTTCATATAGGACTTCTTTTATTAGCACAAAGCTTTTATAGATTAAGTAGGATGTTGTGCACTAGGGAAACGAATTTACGTATGGAGCTTTCACAGTTTCAGGTCAGATCTTCACACAAATCTCCTTTTTCCTTAGTTCCCAACAATCACAGTTTCAGGTCAGATATTCGCACAAAGCTCCTTTTTTCTCAGTTCCCAACGATCACAGTTTCAAGTCCCGACAACAGAACCATTTTTTGGCACAGGCTCAGATCCAGGGTTCAACGCTACAACAATGCACCAACAAAACCCTAACTACTGGCCCTTTCAGCAACATCTGTGAAGCAGATGAAGTATCACCCAAGTTAGAGGCATGGGTGGTTGCAGGACTCTAGTGTCTACAACCTTAGCTAGGACACTGATTTGTGATTGTAACACCTTGACAAAGCAGTTAACAATATAGTTCATCAATGTTTAACCCGTATCTACTTCATAGGTAAATACCCTAATTACAGAGCATCATAGAATTCAACCAGATCTAGCATATAACAACACTTAGCATGACGAAACATATCATATCTAGTAGATTCAAGCACTAAGCACATTCACACAGGTCAGATCCAACATTTACTCTCACTATTAAGCACAAAGCAATAACGGATCTACCTATCATTCATATATATCAATGCACTAAGAAAGTAAATACATTAACACATCGCACAAAGCATTCACAACACAGGATGTACGTGGTTCACCCCCACCCTGGGGCTATGTACACAAACTCTTCGTCTTCTTTATTAGGTTTATTCAATATTCTTAGAGCCTTCAGATCAACTTTGTAGAGGACAAGAGATCTATGAACTCTTAGCTAGATCATCCTTCCCCAAGCTAGGTTATGACACAAATCCTACATACAGTCCTTACAGCCACTTGCACTCAGCCTTGCAAACATACACAAATAAATTACAACTGTTACTTGCACTCAACACCACTTACAACTGACTTGTCATTCACACTTCTCCATTCATATCTGTATATCCTCACTACATCACCTAGAATCTATTTATACATTACATAATTGGTCCTAAACATGGGTAAAACCATGGGACGACATCCCCATACCCGTTACATAATCCCAAATCCCAAAAATCCATAAAAGGGGGTCGAGATCCTATGATCTCTGCTTTGTCTTGCGCTCCACCTTTGACAACCTATCGAAGTCCCAAAAATAGGTCAAACATGACCAAGTATCCTCAAAAATTGGTCAAGGTGCAACATATACATTTATCTTCATCTTAAATTTTAATCTCAACATGTACTAACTTACTTACCACAGTATTGAAAGCGTTCAAATCCTCTGCCACCGAGTCTCAATCTCTAATCCTTAGGTTATACAACTTCTTTTTTAGCAATATTTTAATCACTAGGGACTTAGACTGATAAAACTTCCCCAACTTATCCCATAAATCCTTGGTTGTAGATTCCTTTGACACATTTAGTAATACTAAATCTGAGAGACACAATCGGATTTTTCTCTTCACCTTCCGATCCAATTTTTTCTAGTCATTTGTTTAAGTTCCAGTAGGTGCAATACTTGGATCTACCATGATCCACTGATCTCTTTCCACTAATAGATCTTCCATCTTGAGCTTCCACAGCTCAAAACTTTTCCCATTAAACTTCTCGATCTCCATTTTTGAATTACTCACTGTTTCTTTTCACCTGAAAAATCAATACCACATATATCCCACTGTAACAAGGCTTATCACAGTCTCGAGCCAAAACCTTAACCACAAAGACGTCCCCCTGAAGCCAAAAAAGTTTTGATACCAAATGTATATTTTAACCTTGTACAATATTTACTGCAAACATATTTTCAGTAAAAGAACATAAAAGATACAATGGCAAATACAAACATTACATAGAGATTTTTCCCCTGGAAACCCAAACCGGGAAAACCAACATATTCTATATTCGTTCATAGTGATACATTTTTACAATACAATATACATATAGAAGCCAACGACATCCAAAACCCTAACCTAATGACTTGGATTAGTAAACAACCCTAATTCCTTAACTGGAAATAGAAAACCATCGGCAAAAAACCATGTGCCAAAAAACCACCCAAAAATGAGACACATTTCTTGAGGAAAAAAAAATTCTCGGGGGTGTTTCCCTTGAACCCCCATGCATGGGGGATTTAGCCCCTATGCACCCCCCTAAAACTCCAGTGCATTCCCACCACAACACAAACACTGATACTCATGAAAAGAATATAACACATACCCAACAATATGTATGCATATAGGCATAGGGTAGAACATATTTTTAGGTTTGGTACCTAGTCTTTCTTAGGTTGTAGCATTATAGATAGTTGTCGCTAAAGAAGAGTGGTGTAGAGAAGTTGAAGCCTTGATTTTATGGACCCTACAGAGTGATTAGGATAATTGGGGAGGTATCATACAAGTTGGAGCTACCAGAGGGTAGTAGGATCCACAACACTTTCCATGTATCCTACCTCAAGAAGGAATTGGGACAACAGGTCACTGCTTCAGTAGATATTCCTCCAATAGATGAGGAGGGGCAATTGGTTCAAGCTCCTAAGAGGATTGTTAATGTCATGGATGATATGCTAAGGAAAAGAGTCATTCGAGAGTAATTTTTTGTATCAATAGTATTTCCCACAGAATATGATTGATCTAGGTGGATATTGATGGTCACCCACCTTTTCCAACTAGCTCAAAATAGTTTTCTAGCAATTTTGGTAATTTACTATTTTTAGCAAATTTTAACTTTCGGAGACATTTTGAGGGCCTAAATGAAGTTTTATTCGGGATCTATATTCTCAATGATATATGAAGGCTTTGATTGAGCCCCCAAAATGAACAACCTCAATGATACCTTTCCAACAAGCTATCGTGTGCCCCAAACATAGATTGTATGCAAACGTTATGCCCCCGAGATGTTGATACACCAAACTGTTTGATTTTCATCTTCCAGGGTTAGGGTTTTGGATTTTATTTATGGTAAAAGGGTCTTTGGAGCCTCATTGTAAAATCATCTTCGTGTGAATGTGAGTAGCGGACACATCTCTTCTTAGAGATAAGCTACCACCATTCTAGTGAGTCTTTCCTCTGTATTTTTATAGTCTTTGTACATTTTCACTCATTAATAGAAACTTGTCTATTACTACATCTATGTGTTTATGGTTGCACCTCTGATACATTTCTGTTATATTATTGGATATTGGAGATATCTCTGTACATTTCTTTATTACATCTCTGCTCTGATTTCGTGCAAAAAATTATCCGGATCAATGCTACCTGGGAAGGAGAGTAGATCTTACAACACCCTAATATGAATTTGCTTGAGGAAAAAAAATCTCGGGAAGGGATGAATGTAATTTCCCCTTCCAATTTATCATGACGCAGGATGTCTTAGTACCCTATATGGTTCCCATAGGATAAATTCAATAATTAAAAAGGGAGCCAAGGAGGTTGATTTGGTGTCACTAGGTTAAAATAATGACAAATCCTAAAGTGACATTAAATCACATAAAAAATTATATTTAAATGAAATTGGAGGGAAAATAAAGAGAGGATGTGATTTGTTCAAAAAGGGGAAAGATCTAGAAGGCCCATCGAAAGGATAAATAGAGGGGTAACCCTTTTCTTTGGCATTATGAATTGATCTCTCATTTTGGAGTGCTCTTGGAGCCATTGTTTCGTTAGGGTTTAGAAAAACCCTTCCACTAATGTAGTCCAATTTCGGTGGTGAAACACCCACCCTAGTCGGGAAAGAGTGGGATTCCATCTAGGAATACCATTGGAGCCTCACTTGGGATTTTTTAATTCATTTGAAGAGATACTGAGGAACACATGAGGTTTACAAATTTTTTTGGACAAGGTCATTCCCAGAAATTTGCAGGTTTCAGTAGGGTTTCAGAGAAATCGGGGTTTAGGGAATCCCCAAGGGTTGAGTACATGGTGTCCCACAAGGCCTCATTAGACATATATGATTTTTCACACAAGGAACTTTTCATTTGGGTTTGGAGAAGGCCATGTGGATCAGGTTCCTAGGGTTATAGGAGGGCCACTAGCAGAGCGCACACTATTGGAGCAAAACATTGCAAGGAGAATCATAGATTGACATCATTCCAAGTTTCTTGTATTGGTTATGTTAGTATATTTTTGAATATGACTTGTGTGCTCATGAGTATTCTATAGTTGTTATTACATCGATGAGATACAATTGTATTTTTTTAATCAAGTTTTCCATCCGTAATAAGATGCCATGGTTATCTGCTCTATTTTCTATGTAATGTATGCATGCAATGTGTTTGATAATATTCCTATATGAGAAAACTATTTGTAATGGTTGAACACTAACATTAATACCAAGTATTTGACATATTTACAAAAGGAGAAATAACTTTTTTGGATATAAAACAAAATATGTCCACAAAACCTAGTTGGGGACATTACATCTTCATCAAGGATATCCTCCATAATTTCTAAGTGTTTCACTTTGAACCTACTCATGCATCACTATTGTTTACCCCCTTTTCATGTTGTTGTTCTCACTCATTTCCTGAAGTAGTTGAATGACTAGTTAGACAATCACATTGCTTGAGACTGCGCACCCTCATGCATAAAATGGTCACATCCTTCTTCAATTCGTACCATTTTCACAACGATATCAAACAAAGGAAAGGTTTCCCCTAACCTTGTTCCACTATGAAGTCACTCCAAAGTGAAGTCATATGCGGAAAATTGACTCCACTTTCCACCTCATGGAACACGAAAAAGGAAACCCCTGGAGTCATCTTTAAGCTCTTTTTAAACTCTCTAAATATGAAAAGATAGTTGAGTGATCTTTCTTCCCTTCACGCTCGTTAAAAGGTATTAAAAGGGCATCTCTTGGGTAGTTTTTTATATCCTTTTCGGAATTTAGAGAACAAAATTATGAAAAAGGACAATCCTGAAGTCTCCTTTAAGTTCTTTTCAGACTCTCTAAACATTAAAAAACACCAATTTTTCTTTCTTTGTACTCGCTAAAATCACACATTGAAGGTCTCATATGGGACTGAACCCTTACTTCTTTTAGTTCATTAAACAAAGGAAGATGGAGTTACCAAAGGTGACTTATATCGAGCATGTGTTATCCTCGTTGAGCTTGTAAAAATAAAAAGACGTACTCGTCTATATGGATGGGGAAAAAATTGAAGGAAGTAGGTCAAGTTGTCTTTAAGAATTGTTACAAGTAACTATTGTAGTCTCCCTTGAACACGAGACTTGTTTTTACCTGCATTTTGAACACTTGGAAAATCTGCTAAACCTCTACACTGAACCAATCCTATGATTATTTCCACTCCTTTGGGTCATATGACGAATGACACAATGTCCGCTACATTATGTTTTGGTCCACATTGTGTTTATGCTGCCAAGTCTCATGTCGTTCCTCAATGTTTAAGGGAAGTATCCACCTCAAGATTCAACCATCACAAATTTCCAGTTTCAATACCTGTGTCAGTCCATACTCATTTGATTCACCATATTACATCTCTTTCCTATGTCAGTTTCATGTCGATGATGGAGGATACATCAATTCTTTCATTCGATGAGTCTTCTCTTATCGACTTCAGCATATCATCTGGGACTTAGACTTAGAGACCAGTTAGTACCTTGGGACCTTCATGCATCAATGAAAAGACTCCTTGCCTCATATATTAGGTTTAAATCATTGACCTCTAATTGTATGATTTCACAAATGTTCGACTTCATCTCATTTATTCACATTCGTTGGATTGTACTAGGGTACCTTGGGAGTCATTGACATCATTAGTGATTTTCATCGCACTTGTTAACGGTTTACCTCAATGACCCCTAATCAAGTGGTTTCTACCATGTTCGAAATAAAAACATCTATTCACATGGATAGATTCATACCACATCAAGATTGGGATGAATACCTTGGGTTGAGAATTCACTTTGTTCTCTACTTTTCCCAGGCTGTGAAGGAGATCATTTGAGTATGCTAATATATAAACTGTTACATAGATCCACATTGTATTGGTATGTGGATATGTTTTATCATCTTGTATCTCCAATGTGTATTTCTCGTGGCTACAATCAGTTCATGTCACGGAGGTATAGATCCCCATTGTATTGGTCTGTGGCTATGTTTTATCATCTCGTAGATCCAATGTGTATTTATCGTGTCTATGATCAGTTCATGTCATGGAGGTATAGATCCAAATTCTATCTTTGGTGGCTATACCCTTATTCAGTATAACCATGGATCCACAATGTATTTTATGGTGGACATACCTTAAGTTATTTGTTACCCAAGCATAGGTATGCCTACCTTAGGTTTGAAACACATGATCAAATTTGTTTGATGGTTGTTTGCAGCTTCTACCAGGTTCTCTGACTCCATACCCTTTCTTAAAAAATATACAAAGTGTTTTAGTCATCAACTTTTGTCTTTTAACTTCAAACTTTGGGGGGAAATCTATTACACATAAAAATTCCTCACTTCGATAATGTCACATTCTCATTGTCACAAGTGTCACAAGTGTCGTAAATGTCAAATTTTCGTTTTGCATGTGTTGCATTCTGAACGACACCATGGAAACACTTGATACATCATATAGAACATGTCGAAAGGAGAAACCACATCATTTGACAAGCTAAACAAAATATTTTTCCTTGACAAATGGTCATCTTAACAAACTTTTGGAAGATCAACTCTCCCCTTTGTTAAATTATGAGATCGATTTATTATGCATATTAATTATTTTATTTTATTCAACACTTTGATTCCATCTTAATACACTTCAACAATACCAAATCATAACAAAATAGCAATAAATATGTAGATAAGTAAGCATGCACATAAACAACACATATACCCTGGGGAAACCTTGTACAGAGAGAAAAACCCCAACAAATGATATTCATTTATTGCATTAATAATGTAATATCACTTACAAATATCCACCATGATTGTTCTTCCCTTAAAGAGCTTTCCAAGATGACTCTGACCTGACAAATACCTAAGAGACCTTGCTGAAATACACCTCTAATATGCTGCCTCTATTGCTGATATACAACACTGATATGGTTCATTGGTATGATGCATCTGTATCATTGATATGCGCCTCTATTGCTTCACCCTTAACCTGCATATCAAAACTGTGTTGAAGAGAGGGGTCGACCTCTTCTTATATAGGCTGAAGAGGAGAAAAGGAGAGGCTTGAAATACTAACTTGTTTACATGCTTTAATCATAACTCAACTTCATACTTTAGTTCAAACATAGAACTAGACTTGAGACTAGTATACTTTAGTTCGAAAATAGAACTAGACTTGAGACATCAGTTACAACTCAACATTACAATTTAGTTCGAAAATAGAACTAGACTTAAGACTTCAGTTACAACTCAGCATTACACTTTTGTTTGAAAATAGAACTAGAATTTGAGACTTCAGTTACAACTAAGAATTACACTTTAGTTCAAAAATAGAACTAGACTTGAGATTTTAGTTACAACTCACCATTACACTTTAGTTCAAAAATAGAACTAGACTTTAGACTTTAGTTACAAATCAACTCTTGACAAGGCAATTCAAAAGTCTCTTCATGGTGGATAATGTTACACGTTCCGATGCACTAGATCAATACATTTATATCATTTGCAATATTATGAATACCGTTTGTTTCTAGCTCATAGGAATTTTATATTCAACCTAACTTTTGCTAGATGCCTTGAATTTTTCTCATGGCTCACAAGGTTTGACTAGGCTCACAGAGGTTGTACGTTCCCCTTGACTTTTTCACTAGTTTGTCTATGTTCACAGAGGTTGTACATTCCTCTTGACATTTGCACTAGACTGTCTATGCTCACAGAGGTTGTACGTTCCCCCTAAATTTTTCATTAGACTCACATAACATATCATTTGTCTCGAATTTTTGTTTGACTCATAGAGGTTGTACATTCCCCCTGGATTTTTTCAATACCTCACAAGACTGGTTGAATCTCCAAATATCCCTGGCTAGCCTTAGGGTGGCCCATATGGCCTCTCATTGGAGAATGACTTTCGATGTTTACAAATTTAACACTCCCTCTAAGCGAGGGATTCATTCTTAACCACACCAAGCTTGCCTCTCAGCTGGACAAACTGTCTCGAGGTCATAGGTTTGGTCAGGATATCAGCTACTTGATCTCTCATGGCTATGTATTGTAACTTTACAGTTTTTCTCTGGACCAAGTCTCAAATGTAGTGGTACCTCCTATCAATATGTTTTGACCTGTTGTAAAATACCAGGTTCTCTATCAATTTTATGCAACTTTGATTATCACTGTGAACCACCGTCATCTCAAGCTTGTCACTAAACAACCCATAAACAAATTTTCTGAGCCATACTGCTTCCTTGGTAGCATCACTTTCTGAAATGTACTCAGCCTCTGTTGTACTCTCTGAAATGGATCCCTGCTTCTGGCTCGACCAAGAGATCATATCGGATCCTAAACTAAAGCGATATCCAAAAGTACTCTTCCGATCCACTTGGCTTCCTGCCCAATCAACATTTTCATAAGTAATGGTCCCTTTGATATATCTCAATATGTGCTTTACTGCTACCCAATGTCTTTGTCTCATTTCAGTCATGAAATGACTCATCGCAATCATTGCCTAGCATATATCTGGCCTAGTGTGGATCATGTACATCAATGATCCAATCATTTTCCTATACATGGTGGAATCCACCAAATATGAACCTGTATCATAATCATGCAACTTCCTTAGGTTGGTAATCATCAGAGTAGACGTGGATTTGCAATCCATCATACCAAACCTCTTTAGTACATCCACTGTGCATTTTCCTTGTGCCAGAAATATCTTGCCCTGTCTTTGCCATACTTCCAATCCTAGGAAGTAATGCATCAATCCTAAGTATTTCATCTTGAATTATAAGTTTATATCCCTCTTACACTAGGATAGTAGCCCTTCATCTCATGTTAGAAATATATCATCAACATACAGGATTAGTATAATATGTTGGTTACCTCTTACCTTGAAGTACAAATTTGCATCAACATCACTTTTCTGAAAGCTCGAGCTTTTAATAAAGCCATCAATCCTATCATACCAATCTCTGGGAGCCTGCTTAAGACCATACAAGGCTTTCCTTAGCTTTCATACATGAGTTCCTTTGTTATGAAGTACAAAACCATCTGGTTGTTCCAAAAAGACCTCATGTTCAATATTTTCATTCAAGAATGTTGTTTTTACATGCATCTGATGTAGCTTCCAACCAAGAACAAGAGCTAAAGAAATAATAGTTCGAATGGAGGTATACCTAGCTACAGGGGAAAAAGTATCTTCATATTCAATTCATTATTTTTGAGTGAAGCCTTTGGCTACAAATATTTCTTTGAAATTTTCTACACTTCCATCAACTGCATGTTTGATCTTATATATCCATTTCGAAGAAACCACTGATTTGTCTTTTGGCCTCGACACAATGTCCCAAAAATTGTTCTTTATAATAGACCTGTATTCCTCAAGAATGGAATCCTTCCATACTTGTAATTTATCTCCTTCTTCAAATGAATAAGGTTTGGCATTACTAATCTCATCAGTGCAACATAGCCTCCAAACCTATGAGGCCTCTTCCTTTCCCTAAAAGTTCCTTTGGGAGAAGCTATCCTTTTTGCTTCCTGCACTATCTCTTTAAGCCACCCTGTCTTCCTTTTGGCTAGAGTTTCTTCAAGAGTTCTTTCTAACACTTCAGTGGGTTCTAGGGGATCATTACTTCGCCCTTCACAATTTTCCTCCCTATAATCATTTGACTCTTGATTTTTAGAAGAGGTTGAAGCTGGTTGAACTTCTTTTGATTCCTGTTGAAGCTCTCTAGATTTCTTAAATGCAGCTTCCTCATGGAAACTCACATCTCTTCTTACCTCTATTTTCCTCTAACTTGGTACATAAATCCTGTAAGCCTTGGAGTTCTCACTGTACCCCACAAAAACCCATTTATTCCTAAAGGTTCCATCTTTGTCCTCTTTTCCTTAGGGACATGAATATACACAGGATACCTAAATATCCTTAGATTCCCTACTTTAGGTTTGATCCCTGAGAATACCTCTTTAGAAGTCTTGTCCTTCAAGGTATCATGTGGACGCCTATTCTGAATATACACTGTAGTGGAGGTAGCTTCTTCCCATAAAGAATTTGGCAGATCCTGGTCAAACATCATTGCTTTCGTTGCCTCAAAAATTGTCCTATTTTTCCTATCATCAACTCCATTTTGTTGAGGGTTATATGGAACGATCAACTGTCTCTTGATTCCTACTGAATTGTAGAAATCCTCAAAATGGAGAGATTCAAACTCTCCTCCATTGTTTTCTCTAAGTATTTTGATGTGTTTCCCTGTCTTCTTTTCAGTAAAGGCTTTATACTCTTTGAATTTATCAAATGTGTCACTTTTAGATTTAAGTAAATATATCCAAAATTTTCTTGAGTAATCATCAATAAAAATGACATAATACAAACAAACACTGAGTGAGGGAGATGACATGGGACCACATACATCTGAATGAACTATATATAAGATGCCCTGAGCTTTGTTGTCACTACTAGGAAGTTCTTTCTTCATATTTTTACCTAGACTGCATTCCTTACAAGTTTCATTTTTACTAAGAGAAATAGAGGGCATGCCACATACCATGTTCTATAGATCTGGAAGAGCTTTATAATGAATATGTCCAAGTATTTTGTGCCACAAATCACTGGAGCTAGTCGCATCATGAGCCAATGCTTGAACTAACTGTCTTGACACGACATACATTCCTCCATTGCGAGTTCCAATGGGTTATGTTGTACTTAAGTGGCTACCTTTATCCCATAGTAGTGCCTTCCTATCCTTGATGATCACCCAATATCCCTTGTCCTAAAGGGTTGCAGCTGATAGTAGATTCTTCTTGAGCCCTGGAACATATAATACTTCATCAACATGAA